>CAWUFW010023601.1:0-72818 GCA_963921515.1 Calotriton arnoldi
AGTGGAGCACTCAGCGTTTACCTTTCCAAGTGAAGATCATAGCAAAGGAATGGCCCCACTGGTATTTGATGTGGAGGTTGCGCAGCTTATCCGTAACAGGCTTAAAGACACTGTGGCACTGCAGCGTCACAGGGGAGATGTACTGGAAGATTTGGATGTGGTGTCCATTATAGACCAGCTCTGCCTTGGCCCTCGCGGCCTTCAGGATGACCTCCTTTTCTGCAAAGAAATGTACCTGTGTGAGGATGTCAAGTACAAGGTCTGGGCCACCCCGCACTGCAGCAACTCGATGGGCTCTATCCAGGACCAGTGGGGAGGCGTCATCATCACCTCTGATATTCTGGAAGAGATCCGCCATGAATGTCATGATGTCTACCCCCCCTCCGCGCCTCTAAAGATCCCCCTGATGCGAAGGTTGTTCCTCCTGCTCCTGTTTTCCAAGTCTTCCTGCTTTCGTTGGAGGTCGATATGTTGCTCCTCGAAAGTAGTCATCTTACGCCACAAGTTCTACTGGTCTTCCGTGCTTGTATCTAGTGTACGTTCCAGGTCATTGACCCGACCCCCAATTTCTGCAACATCCCGCCTGAGATTGTGTAGGCAGGCTTTGAATTCGGATTTGAGGGAGCCAATCTCCGTTTTTTATCTCTTGTAGAAAGTTATTCATGAAGGCCTGCGTGAGGGGTCTTGTCGCAGGCTCACCAGGGTGCCTGCGGGGCGTCCGAGGGGACCAAGGTCGAGTGGCCCGACTTGAGCCACATGGAGGCAACCGTAGTATCTCTGGATGGAGTGACTGATGCCTCTTTACCAGTTTTGGTGCGGGGCATGGTCGGTAAGGGGCTCTGCTGAGTAGGATCCTCCGGTGAAGATCGCAGATTTGCCTTGCTAGAGGACACTAGTCAGAGTATGTGCTGCTTCGTTGTGGGTTGGCCCACTTGTGAACGTGCCCTGTAGGAACTGGGACCCCGCTCAGATCCGAAGTCGTCTCTCCTGGTTGGGCGAAGGGTTGGGAGTCCTCTGAGATGGGGAAGGGCTGGCCCCCTCCCACCTATCAAATCATGGAGCTGCCCTCTTCTGAGTGTGGAGCCCCCAGCACCCGTAGAAGTTCGAGGAGTGCTGAGGAGATGGAGACCCGGGTGGCACGAGTTATCCACGGAGGCCAAGAGGTACACCGGCTCCCCAACGAGAGCGCAGGGATAAGGTGCACAAAGGGGTGTCCAGCAAGGTAACCTCAGCACTGACCATGAGTTGAGGTGGAGGTACAGCATGCGAGAGATCCCTTAGGAAGATCCAGGCCAGGTCAGCCTGCAGGGCCAGTATGTCCTCAGGGTGTCCCAAGAGAGCCAAGCAGGGGTCCCAGTAGCAGACAGGGGGAAGAATCAGTAGACAGGGCCCGAGGTGACAAAGGCTGAGGTTATGGCACATAAGCAAGGCTAGGCCCTGGCTGAGATGTAGGGGCGGGGGAAGGACACCCACTGCTCGATGTTGAAGCTGATTTCCCCTTACGTTAGTGTTGAGGTTCCTGCTCCAGTCGACGTCTGCCGGCGTGGATCATCTGAGTATGCCCGAGATCAGGCTACTGTTTCTGGGGGTATCTCAAGGTGCTTTGAGAGTCACAAGTCTGTATGCCCCCTGCCGCTGCCAGGAAAGTGCCACAGGACGGCACTGCCGTACATGGGGCGGTCTCAGAGGGCAGTCGGGGGTCCAGCACTCCGTGTCAGGCAGCCGGCCCTATCAAGGCAGGGCCAAAGGCTTCAGGCGCAGCACAGCCAGGCGTCTCGCAGAGAGGTAGGGGACCGCCACAAGCCACCCAGGGCTGGGCTCAGCGAGGGGGTCCCTGCGCAGTCCACAGGCTGCAGCACCAGGTATATTTCCGGGTGCAACGTGCAGTTCAAGGCGCAGGGCTGGGAGACAGACAGTTCAGGCCCCTCGGTTACGCTTCTGTGGGCCACACCACTCCGTGATGGGGTTGGGCCTTCTCCACTCCCCCGGAGGCAGGGGGTCACGTTGTGGCACGGCAGTGCCCCTGGCAAAATCTCGTAGGCAGCCCCCAGGAGAAATGCAGGCTCAGGCTCCCGTCCACACCTCAGGCAGGGCCCGTCACCAGACCCGATGCAGAAAGATGGCGTGCGAGGTTCCACGGGCAGGCTGTCCCCCGGGATGCAGGGAAGGAGGCAGAGGGGAGCCAGTCGACACCCCCGGCCACGACAAGAGTCCGGGAGCAAGTTGGCCAAGGACTCCCGGGGAGCGGCAGGCTATCTCCCTGCGGACCTCAAGATGGTGGGTCCAGCCGTCGTCGCTCCTTGGGTAGAGGCCAACCAGTACGCCGATCTGTCGCCATGACCCCCCCAGCACAATCAGACTGCAGCAGGCAGTGGAAGAAGGGTTAGAGCAGTCTCGATGGGCAGTCTCCGGGTCCCGATGCTACAGGATCAGCGTTGGCCGGCTGCGGGGGAGCAGAGACACCGCAAGGTGCTTCTTACTCCATTGGCAGCCTAGCCACGCCCCCCTGTTTGCGTTTTTTATGTTACAGGGAAAGTTACGACTGACGCCTACACACTAAGGAATAGCACGTACGTTCAGATGGGAGGAGCAGGTGGTAAGAAGGGTGAGAGCAATGTACCTATGACAAAGGAGACTATCAACAAAGGAAGAGAGGTAAGGAAGAAAGCAAAAGGGACAGTGGTGACTAAAGAAAGTGTGTCAGAAAAATTGTTTTGGAGGTTGTGGAATGTGCCTTTTGTTTATAAGTAGACTGATGGCAAATGGCCGATAGAAAGGTCATAGAATGAAGCAAACATTGAATAAATGACAGTCGTAGTGACAGTTAAAAGGATACCGCATACAAGACACATTGCCTAGAGGTATGGACTAGACTGGCAAAGAAGAATCGTAGTAAGGTAAGAAAAAGGCAAGTGATAAAACATCAAAAGAAGATCCTGCCGTGGGTCAAGCAAAATATTAACCCTGCATGGGACGATGATTTCATAGAACTGTTGACCTTTTAAATAAGTATTTTTTTTTTTTGATAAACACATTTTTATTGTTTTGTTAAGGGAACAAGTCACATAATCAGTCCATAAAACACACCATCCTGCGACAGTCACAATTAGCAGCAAGTCCATCAGCTTATTCAAACCAAAATATACAACAATAAGAGACATGTAACTGTTGCGTTTTCATTCTACTACAGTGTCCATTCCCCAAGCCATTTACCCCAAACGTTTGCAATTTTAACTGGAACTGGACATCCCCTGGCCACATACACAGGTTTTTCTTGTTCGTTCATCATTCCACACCACGCCTCCATTATGTTAGCGATGGTGCCTGGGGGGCCTTCCACTGGGCGGCAATATCTCTTTAAGCTACTACAAGACCAGTTCCCAAGAAAGCTGTGTCTGCCCTTGACCTCTGGTCTGGGTCAACTCTCTCCCCAGCAGCTGTGCCGTCGCCGCGCCGCAGTCTCTTCACCTCCTCCTGGTGAGGTTCGCGCCTGGTGCCTGCTCCGCTGCCCAATCCTGCCTGCCGGCCTCAGCCCACGTCCTGCCCCTCGCTGCAGCCCTCAGCCGTCGCCTGCTGTCCCGCGCTTTATTTATTTATTTATCCTCCTTGTTTTCTCCTGCTTTATTTAATCTTTAATTTAATTTAATCTTTAACCTTTATTTTTTCCTGTGCTTGTTCCCGCCGCTCCTGCCCCTGTGGCCCCTCCCCCCTGGACAGCCCCCGCTCCCGCCTCCCAGCCTCTTGTCCCTCCCCCCTCCCTTATTTAATGGCAGCTGCTGCGCAGTGTGCGTGCCAAAGGCGCACCAAAGGCAAGCCCATCTGCGATCGTCCGCGACCAGTCCGCGACCCAACCGCGACCAGGGCCAGGGACCCTGGATCTCCCACCACACACCGCTACGACCCTACCACCCTCCACGCTCTCAACCCCGGAAGAAGCAACAACTGCCAACAAGCCGCGCCGAATACGACCCATGGCCAGTTCTCCTGCCGCCACTGCCGCCAGACCTTCACCACCGCCCCGGCAGCCAACACTGCAGACGCCCTAAGATGCATCCTCCTCAACGTGCGCTCCATGCACAGACACACCTTGGAGATCTGCAACCTCCTGGATTCACTCTCACCCGACGTCGCCTTCTACATGGAAACCTGGACCAACACCTCCTCCACCCCCGACATCGCCAACGCCATCCCGGACGGATACAAGATCCAGAGGAACGACCGCCCCAACCACCCGGGAGGAGGCCTCGCCATCGCACACAAAAACTCCCTCCACCTCACCACTTCCAGAGAAACCTTCCCCGCTGCCGAACACCTGCACTTCCACATCCAGACCAGCCCCAACTCCACACTCCGCGGCACCCTCGCCTACAGACCGCCCGGCCCCCGGACCCTCTTCGCCGACACCATCACCGACCTCATCGCACCCCACGCCATCGCCACCAAGGACTACATACTCATTGGAGACCTAAACTCCCACCTCAACAACCCCAACTCCGCCGCCCTCCTCGACAATCTCGCCAACATCGGACTTAAACAACTCATCACCACACCGACCCACAAGGCAGGACACACCCTCGACCCCATCTTCGCCGATGGAAACAGCGTCCACTTCAGCCACACCACGCAACCCCCATGGACTGACCACCACTGCGTACACTTCCTCGTCGACAAACCCAAGCCACCCAAACCCGCTGTGCGCCCCCGAGAAGGAACTGGAGCAAAGTCACCAAGGACCAACTCAACTCCACCCTCAACCTCAACACCCCGACCGTTGCAACCGACGTCAACTGCGCAGCCAGAGAATTCCACACCTGGGTCTCCAACTGCGCAGACAAGCTCGCCCGCTACGCAACCCTGACAAACAGCGTCCTAGAAAAGCCGCCTGGTTCACCACCGACCTCCAAGAAGCCAGGCGCACCTGCTGAAGCCTGGAGAAGAACTGGAGAAACAACAAGACACCGGAAAACAACAACACCTACAAGAACGCCATGACGGACTACCACTAACGCATCCGAACCACCAAAAGGACTTTCATCCACAACAAAATCCTCGTCCACTCCAGCAACTCCAAGAAACTCTTCAGCATCATCCAGGAATTCACTAAGCCCCGCAGCGAAGCCACGGACATCACCCCCTCCCAGGACCTCTGTGACAAACTCGGATCCTACTTCCACCAGAAGATCAAAAACCTCTACGACAACTTCAACAACCTCACACCTGACTCCGCAACCACCCCACCCTCCGGCAACGCCAGCCAGCTCACCATCTCCTCCTGGACCCCGGTCACGACCGAAGAGACTGCATCAACCATGAAAAGCATCCACTCAGGGGCTCTCACTGACCCCTACCCACCACACATCTACCACAGAGCCGCCATCGCACCCGAACTACAACGCACCATAAACACCACATTTGAGAGTGGCACCTTCCCCGATGACTGGAAATGCACAGAAGTCAGGCCCCTGTTCAAGAAGCCCTCAGCAGACCCTACGGACCTCAAGAACTACTGGCCCATCTCGCTCCTCCCCTTCGCGGGGAAAGTCGCAGAGAAAACCGTCAACGCAGAACTAACAAGGTTCATCGAAGACAATGCCGTTCTCGACCCTTCTCAATCCGGATTCAGCAGCAACCACAGCACCGAGACTGCCCTACTCACCACCACAGACGACATCCGCACCCTCCTCGACCAAGGCCACACTGCAGCCCTGATTCTACTCGACCTGTCAGGAGCATTCGACACAGTCTCACACCGCACACTTGCAGCCAGACTACACGATGCCGGCATACGAGGAACCGCCCTCAACTGGATCCGATCGTTCCTCAATGGCAGAAGCCAAAGGGTCAGACTCCCACCCTTCCTCTCCGAACCCACGGAAACCAACTGCGGAGTCCCACAAGGATCATCGCTCAGCCCAACCCTCTTCAACATCTACATGGCCCCCCTCGCTGCCATCGTCTGACAGCACGGCCTCAGCATAGTATCCTATGTCGACGACACCCAGCTCACCCTCTCCAACTCACGAAGGACACCACCACCACCAGACTCAACTTCCAGAAAGGAATGCAAGACGTCGCAGCCTGGATGAGCAACAGCTGCCTAAAGCTTAACTCGGAGAAGACTGAAGTCCTCGTCCTCGGAACCACCCCATCGGCATGGAACAACACCTGGTGGCCCACCGCCCTCTGCAGCCCCCTGACCCCCACAGACCGCGCCAGAAACCTCTGCATTGTACTCGACTCCTCCCGCTCCATGAACCGACAGGTCAACGCCGTCGCCTCCAGCTGTTTCAACACCCTCCGCATCCTCAGTAAGACTTTCAAATGGATCCCCCCCGAGTCAAGGAAGACAGTCACCCACGCACTCATCACCAGCAGGCTGGACTACGGAAACGCCCTCCACGCCGGCATAAACAAGTCCCTACTCCGCAAGCTCCAGACGATACAGAACACCGCCACCAGACTCATCCTCGGCATCCCCCGACACCATTACATCAGCCGACACCTACGGAAGCTCCACTGGCTCCCCATCGAGAAGAGAGTAACTTTCAAGATACTCACCCACGCCTACAAATGCCTACACAACACGGACCCCAATACCTCAACGATAGAGAATCACCCTCCACGTACCTTATAGAAACCTCTGATCCGCCAACCTCGTTCTTGCCGAAACCCCACGCATCCACAGAGCCAAAGCAGGGGGAAGATCCTTCTCCTACATCGCGGCCAAGACCTGGAATGAGCTCCCGATCGACATCCGGCGCACCCCCTCCCTGAACACCTTCAGGAAGACTTTCAAAACCTGGCTCTTCGGCTGAACGGAACTGCAAACCTCCCCCCCCCGTACCCCCACCCTTCCTAGCACCTTGAGACCCTCACGGGTGAGTAACTCGCTTACAATTCCCTGATTGATTGATTGCCCTAGAGCCCCCACATCTTTATCCATCCCCCCCAAAGAGGAGCAACAAAGGGGACAGTTCCAACGCCAAGACCAATACTTCTGACAGTTCAGTCACCACCGCCTCCCAGTAACGGGCTATGATAGGGCAGGAACACACCATGTGAAAGAAATCTGCGCGCATATAAGAACTGCAATAGCAGAAAGGGTCAGTGATTAGGTCAGCACGAAGCAGCCTGACAGGAGTAAGGTAGACACAGTGTAGGAAATAGGTTTGCACCAAACTAAGCCAGGCTGAAACTATGATTACTCTAGAGGCCATCCGCACATCGCGCTAATCATCATCTTCTAAGGTTTATATCCATTCCTCCCAATGGGCTCTGAGGTTGTCTAATGATCCAAGGGCATTAAGGATCGAGGTACGATAAATCTGGGAGACACCACCCCAGCCTAGGGCTCCTATCAGCACCTTGGCTTCCAGGGGGCTGAACTATGGGATGGTCGTGCCCGAGGGAATGTGGGCGCATAGCACACGGCGCAGCTGTAGAAATGTATGAAACTGTGTAGTAGAGGGGGTAGAGGTCTCCTGGAGATCCTGGAAGGAGACCATATGGGAGCTTGCCCAAATGTTGCCCAGCAGTGTGATACCTGTGGTGTCCCAACTAGCAAACTCCAGACCTTTTGAATAAGTTTATGCAAACAATCAGTACCACACCGGAGAGTAACAGGATTGTACCCCAAGATGTCTGTTCAGTCACCCAGGACAAGCATGCCTAGGCATGATGCAGACATAGAAATGTTGTTGCCTCTGGCCTGCACAATAAAAAGCAGGCCATGCAACACTCTTCTACTCCTGTATGTCTCGGACTGATGCCTCTGGTGCAAGACATCTACACATATACTAAACAATATAGCTACTACACGAATGGTGAATTGTGTGAGTACAGACATAGTACACCCCTTCACACAGGGGAACAGCGTATAGGGACACCCCGAGTGTGTAGGAGCCCAATGACGCCTCTATAACAACACCAGATTCTGAACAGACAGCAGGAATCCACAGGTAGTATAATTTCCCAACATGATAATAACACAGAGCAGGATGAATACACAGCAACAGCTGGTTCCAAGATGCGGGTATACTTAAGCCATTTTCCACAAACTGAGGTAGGTTTTCTATGCCCAATTCTGGGTTTTTAAAATACTTACAAGTGTTTTTTTTAATATTTAAGAGAATGTCTCTTTCAGGAAGTCCGAAAATGAAGGCTGTCCGTCTCACCTGTTACGCTTCTAGATGTATTTTCATCCACTGTTCGGAAGGGCTTCATCCGCTGTGTATATCAGCTTTTAATTAGCGGTCAGGAAGACAACTTGCAGCATTTGGCTGCTCGATGGTCTGCCCACTAGAGGAGGATTCTAGGTTGATTACGAGAGGTGATCTCATTATCAGCATATCAAACTGTCACAAACATAGCAATATCTCAAGGTTAAACATCCACCATTATAACTTTATTCAAAATATTTATTATACACCAAAAGATTGTATAAATGGGGTTGTAGGCCAGATTCTACCTGCTTCTGCTGCTGGAATCCTGGAGCGAGACAGTTCACATATTTATTACATATGAAGCAATTCAGAACCACAGAAACAGCTTTTCCAGGAATTAGTAAAGTTATTGTAATGGATATTCAACCAACTCCTGATGTTATTGTACTCGGGTATGTGCAGACTTCTCATCTATAAAACACTGGTTAGCAATGGCGGCAATGGTCTTGGAAAGGACACCTACAGCTCTGCAGTGCTTGGGGAAAAAAACAACTGCTAGGGAGCGGTGTAACTGGTTTTGTAATAGTTTGAGCCTTCAGATGGGTTCTGGAGGTCTGTAAGCAACAGAACAGGCTCCGCCAAACCTTAGAACCAATGTTGAACCTCAGGCAAACCCCCATGGGGATTGAACTAATGGTGGCAGCGGGGCAGAATATGTTGATAATTGTAAAGCTTTGGTGTATTCTAATCCATATCATCTATTTTACGCTGATATATATCACTTGAACTGTATTGTATGTAATGTAATAGTGGCATTTGCATCCCTTGCACTTCCTATGTCAAAGGCGCAAATATTGCAAGGTGTCAACCCTATCGAGGCACACACCTCCATGTACTATTGTGTTTTGGAATATGTTTCCCGCCAAAGACACCCCTACATCAGACCTGGACTAGAGAGTGTCTTGTGACATAGCGGCCCTGTTCCAGTCGAATTTAAGCCACACCAAGATACCACTACATAGACTCTGAGGAGTTTTCATCAAAGTTCTTGGAGCCCCCGTTTACTGCCCCCATCAATGTCACTGGACATTGCCCTAACATTGTCGAGGTTATTACCAGAGTAAATCCCTGTTTGGTCTCGAGCTGGTTTGTATGAAGGTGGCAGCTGGCTGCCATTCTCCTCACTTCTGCTTCTTTTATCAGAAGGTTTGCACAGTTGTAGCCTTTGCTTCTAGCGATGCGAAAAGTTGATGGTTCGCAGGTTGGCCCAGATTACCATTTTTCAATATAGGGTGGGGGGATCAACCCCCTTTCCAAGATTCAGGAAGAATATTCACCTATAAAGAGGCCACAATCTGTCAGCCCAATAAGCAGGGCCTACATCATAAACAGGTGGTTGCTCTGCTCCTGGCCTAACACCCAGCCGCTAACCAATAGTTTCTTATCCAATTGAGTTGTAAAAACTTTCATATCTTGTCATGTTATCATTTAAGAGTAAACTCCACCCTTGAAGTATTTACCAAAAGAGCTGAGATACGTTGGACGCACTCCTCGTTTGTAGCCTTATGTCCACAGGGTTCCCTTGGTCATTATGGAAGTCATTTGCAAACATCCACAATTGTTACCGTCTGCCTTTGCACAAATATCGTGAGATTGGCCCCACTGCCCCCCCATCCCATGCTCTCACACTGACCTGTTGATGTGATTTCTGAGGGACATTGTCTCAACCTTGCCTCCCGGTGCGGGGTTCTTCTTTGAGGTTATATGCAATCTTATATTTAAAGTCCACTTTTCCAATTAAAGGTCCCTTTTGTGCCACAATTGTCCACAGCTGACTTTTGCCTTCATCTGCAGTGTTTAATCAGTACTTAAGATGCACTACTTTACGTAAGGGCTACAAATTCGACTAGCGCCAAGAGACCTTTTCTAGCAGTGTATGCTACATTAATGATGAATTATTTCATGCTAATGCAGAATATAAAGAATTACTTGCTATTCCCATAGGTTTCTACAGAGAGCAGAAGCCCATTCATACTGTTCTTTCACAGATCCATCTCCTTTCCGTCTCTCAAACTGCACATAGAATTAATATGAAAGATCATGTTTTTTAACAACTTAACCCCAATAAAGACTTCCAGTTCTTGAGGAGTGGGCACTTTAGATGTTAAATTTCCAGTCTAAATTATTGGTGCGGTGAGATCTCCTGTAAAGGCATATTACACTTTGTAGGTTTGTGAATACCCACAAGCTTGTATGTTTCTGAGCATGTCCGACCCTAGAAATGGTGGGAAATATACTCCAGTCGGGGGCTGGATAAGTCGTCTATAAGGATTGTAAGGGGGTCGGATACCCTAGATTCAATGGTGTTATGGTAGTTATTATGTTATGTTATACTGTGATGTTGTTGTTGACACTATCGTGCGCTGATGATGTTAGCGTTTCACGCGGTCAGCGCAATGCTTTTCTTATGTTGTTGTATTCTTTTAAAAAGTGGTTTCATGCGCTCATGCATGGAGCGCTCGCTGGAATGAGGTTCGAATGGCATCAGGCAGTTGCCGTTCGTTCATCTGACCGAGAGGACGCTCCGTGTGTTGGGTGGAGTGAATATTATAAATAAACACTTCTACTTCAAGGAGAGCTTTCCCGTGACTTATTTCATCTGGCGACGACTGGGGACTGCTCCATCCACATACCCACGCCTTATTCGTACCTGTGCTTGCCTCCGGTGACTACTGGCTTCTTCTTCAGACCAGTCCTTTGGTTCTCCCGACTGGTTTTTGCCAATTTCGTCACGTAGGTCTTCGACCTCTATTTGAGCCTAAGAACACACCAAAAAGGTACGTGTGTTTTAAGTTTCTACACGGAGCGTCGGAGCGAAGTTTCTAATCGGAGCCTCTCACACGCTCGCGCTGCACTTCCTCAAGAGCTTACCCCTGGAGCTGCATGCGCATTGATCGAACCCTCATGAGCCTACACTGATGTCATCATGTTGCGATACGCAGCGCCATATTGGATTGGGTCCATCTGTGCACGCAACGCAAGTGACTACGTGTTACTGATCAGCTGTTATGCTAATAGTTTTCAAGCGTGTTGTCGCTTCCATTTTCCGACGACACGCACGTCATTCCTGAAGTATATTCAGCTGTTTTCTGACTTACAGCGCTGTTGCAAATAGTTTTCAAGCGTGTTGTCGCTTCAGCTTTCCGAGGACACGCACGTCATTTCTGATGTATTATCAGCTGTTTTCTACTTAGAGCGCTGTACACACGTCACCTCAGCAGTGTTAATAAGTTTTGCCTGCATATTACCTGCACTGTATTTCGACGATACGCACAGGAATTTACATGTATCATCTAATGTTTACTCCTTGCCAGCGTGTCCTACCTGCTTTTCGGCAAAACGCACGCCATTAATGTTACATTCCTTCAATTTCATTATAATCTGTTACTACTTGCCAGAGTGTTCTACCTGCATTTCGGCGACACGCACGCCATTTATTTCCATTTCTAAAATTACTATTATAATCTGCGTGTTGGTCCATTAGTATCTCAGCGACACGCACGCTTATATTCATTTTTTCTACAGCGTGTTTTTGCATTCGGCGACACGCATGCCATCTATGTTGCTCTTTAACAATTTTAAGGTAAAAAAATAGAGAAAAACTGTACTTTCTGTACTGAATATATTGTGTCTCTGTGTTGAATTCATAAAACCCGTCATGGCAGCAAACGTACAACAGATTACACAACCTCCTCCGTTCCTAAGCAAACCAGGGAGTACACCAATTATTTGGACATAGTGGTTCAGACTTTTTGAGAATCACTTAGTGGCTATTGATGCCGTTGGCTATCCCCCTGCTCGTAAATTTGCTCTGTTATTTGGGTGCCTTGGCCAAGCTACTCAAAGAATTTTTGACAATGTGGTTCCCATTCCACCTCCAGCACCTCATTCTGGTGACAGACAGTGGAACGTTTACTTGGAAGCTGTTGCACGCCTTAAGAAACAGTTTTCTGATGAGCCCAATATAATGTTAGAGCAACATAATTTCTATAAAAGGAAGCAAAAAGAAGACGAGAAAGTATAAGAATATATCTCGGCCCTCAGGGTGTTGGCAACCACATGTGGATTTGGCCCCTTAGCAGACAACTATATTATAGATCAGTTCGTATTCAACTGTGCATCTCGAAAGATCAAAGAAAGGATTCTGGGTTGCAAAAAACCCCCCTTTGACGGAAGTGATTGAATTGGCTTTGAGTATTGAACTCTCAGCTATATCTAGCAAAGCTATGCAAGATGACACCAAACCCGGGGTCAATTTGGTCACTTCTACTAATCGCGAACATGAGAACTCATTATCTGCTGTGAACGTTAAAAGTAAACCTAATAAGATTCCTCAAAAGAAACAATCATTTTTCTGTTTCAGGTGCGGATCTAAGAACCATATTGGAAATTTCCCTGGTTGTCCAGCTATTAACAAACGTTGTGTTATATGAAAAAAAAAGGACATTTTCAGGGGGTGTGCAGGAATGCCAGGAAACTGGTCAATGTACGCTGCATTGAGACTGATATAGATTTATGTACCAATTCACTTAATAATGTGATTGTAACTTTAGACTGTAGAGGAGATTCTATTTCTATAAAGGGTCCTTTGTGCCTTGCTTCAATTGATGACGTTAACCTTCAGGTCATGGCAGACTCTGGTTCGCCGATTACCATTTTAAGGGACACCACGTTCAACGACTTGTGGAAAAGTACAAAATTGCTTCAATCCGATGTTTACCCGAAAGCCTTTGGGGAAAAGGACACAAATACGATTGGGTACTTTCTTGGGGTGGTACAATGTCTAGGTAGAGAAACTGCAACAAAAATGTATGTAGCTGAAAAAGGAAAAACATTAATCGGGTGGAAGGATTTAGCTCGCATGGGACTGTATTTAGTCCCAGGCGATGAAAACCCAATTAAGGTGGGGGAGCTATCTGTATGTAATGTTGATTGTTCTAATCCTGATGTGGGTATAGAGATGTTGGACGACATAATTTCAGAGTTTAAACCTGTATTTAGTGATCAGGTCGGTTCAGTCGAAAGTGTAGAACACCATATTAAATTGGTACCTGGTGCTCATCCAGTAGCACATAAAGTGCGTTCAGTTCCTATGAGTGTGAGAGAGGAACTCAAGCTTACGTTGCAAAGTTTATGTGATCAAGGCATCATTAAAGCTACGGATACTTCACAAAGGGTGGCTCCCATTGTAGTCGCACGCAAGAAGACTGGGGAGATCAGGCTTTGCGCGGACTTGCGCGAACTCAATAAAAATATAATTGTGGATTGCCACCCACTGCCTAGAATCTATGAACTATTGGCAAACTTAGGAGGTGCGAAATGGTTCTCCTTGATAGACTTGAGATCAGCGTACCAGCAGGTGTCATTGTCAAGAGATTCCCAAGACTTGACTACATTTGTGACCCCTTTCGGAGCATACAAATTCCTTCGTCTTCCCTTTGGGCTAGCATCAGCCGGTAGTGTGTTTCAGAAATTGATGGACACACTATTCCATGACATCAAGGGTGTCCAAGCGTACTTAGATGACATTCTAATATATGCCAAATCGTTTAAAGAACACAAAGACATCCTTAGACGTGTTCTAACGATCTTGAGATCTAAAGAGATGACAGTGAGATCTGACAAATGTAAATTCGCAGTACAGGAATTGGAATATTTAGGCCACACTGTATCTAGTCAAGGGATTAAGCCAAAATTTTCTGTAATTAGGGCGATTGAAGATGCAAAAGCACCAAATGATAAAGATGCTTTATGTTGATTTCTCGGCTCAGCCGAATATTATGCAAGATTTGTACCCTGTTATGCTCAAGCTGTTGAACCCTTACGGGTGTTACTTAGAAAGGGCCAAAGTTTTAAATGGACTGATGATTTAGAAGCAGCATTTGGGAATGTTAAAAAATTGATTGTTTCCGCCCAAGCATTACATGCTTTTAGAGACGACTGTGTTTCCCTCATAACTGTAGATGCAAGTGTTTCCGGTCTTGGAGCAGTGCTTATTCAGAGGGTGGAGGGACGTGAGCACACCGTAGCGTTCGCATCCAGATCTCTTAAAAAATTTGAACAGCAGTACAGCACGATAGAGCGAGAAGCTTTGGCGTGCGCCTGGGCTGTTCATAGGTTTAAAATGTACATCTGCGGGCGCAAGTTCGAATTGATAACAGATCATAAACCTTTGGTTTATATCTTTAACAAGGTCAACACCTCCAACATGTCCGCCAGGCTTATGAGACTAGTATCAAACTTCAAGAGTATAACTTTGTGGTTAAACACATTCAGGGTAGGAAAAACTTTGGCGCAGACTGTTTGTCCAGATTATTTATGTACAAAGATGATGAACAGGATTCTTTGATGGAGGACATTGAATGTGTAACTGTGGTGGATGGAGTCCAAGAGTATGATTCTGTGTTATCCGAGAGTGATTGGAAGACAGCTTGCGAGAATGATTCAGTCTTGAAGAAGGTAATTGAGTACTCAACTCACGTTTCGCCTGAACCTAGTTGTTTGAGTGGTGACTTGCGTGTTTTTGCCCAGGTGTCAGACGAACTGTCTGTTGAGAATGGTATCGTTTGTCGGGGTGACAAGTTTGTACCTCCCACCGGATTGCGCTCCTCAATCATTAGCAAAGCAAATCTTGGGCATCTGGGATCCACTAAGACTGTGATGAAGATCAAACAACATTACTGGTGGCCTTCTTTGGATTCTCAGGTTAAGAACACCATTGATAGTTGTCCTGAATGTCTCCTGTCTGATAAACATTGGCGAACTCTGAAGACGCCGTTACACCCTACTGAGTTTCCTAATGCTCCATGGGAAAAGATTGGTTTTGATTTTTCAGGCCCTTATTCTATTCTTAATCAGGATAAGAAATATGTCATATTAGCTGTCGATTATTTTTCTAAGTGGATGTACCACTGTTTTGTTGAATCTCCTGATACTGAGTCAACCATATCATTTTTTAACAGAATATTTTCTTTGGAAGGAGCTCCTAAAATTATCGTGACAGATAACGGCACACATTTCGTTTCAGAGAAAATGTGCAAATTTATGAACAAGTTAGACAGAAAACACCTTAAAGTAGCATTATACTCCCCCACGTCTAACGGTCTAGTTGAGAGGGGTAACAAAGTTGTGAAAGAAGGTATTCAGACAGCATTAGCATCTGGATTGGATGTAGGTGAGTTTATTGACCAAAAAATCTGGAATTATAACGCGTCCCCCCACTGTACTACTGGGATATCCCCTTTTACCTTATTGAGGGGCAGAGAAGCTCATACCCTTTTGTTTCCATCTTGGTTAAAGGAGATGTCTGGCGATAAAAAAATTAATTTTAAAGACATTTCTCATAGAGTCCACTCCAAGCAGTTACGTATGAAGGAAAATTTTGACAAGAAATGCCGTTTGGATGGTGAGGACGTTCTAGTGGGCGACTGGGTCCTAATCAAAAAACCAGTTAAAGTTAGGAAGGGAGAGTCGAAATTCTTGATGCCTGAACAAGTGTACAAGGTCAGTAAAGGAGCTGCTTTTGTTGGGAAAAAGGGGTGGTGGAACAAAAGGCAACTCGTTAAGGTTTCTCCTGAACAAGCCGGAATTTTACAGCGCAGACAGAAAAATTTCGAGGATGATCTAGATTGGGGACACTGGTTGGATCCTGTGAGATCAGCAAGTTCCTTTGTTCAGCCTTCCCCATCTCATGACACATTCCCACCTCAGGTTGTTGCTAGCACTCCAATTCAGACTGATGTCAATAGGGGCATTAGTAGCTCGTCCAGGGGTCATGTCATTAATGCTCCAAAAAGGTTTGAGGATTTCATTAGGTATTAAGCTTGTTCATCCTTCCTTATTCTTTGCTATGTAATTTAACTTTTCCTTTTTGTTTTCCTTTAAGGGGGAAGGTGATGTTATGGTAGTTATTATGTTATGTTATACTGTGATGTTGTAGTTGACACTATGCACATCGCGCGCTGATGATGTTAGCGTTTCACACGGTCAGTGCGCGATGCTTTTCTTATGTTGTTGTATTCTTTTAAAAAGAGGTTTCATGCGCTCATGCATGGAGCGTTCGCTGGAATGAGGTTCGAATGGCATCAGGCAGTTGCAGTTCGTTCATCTGACCGAGAGGACGCTCCGTGTGTTGGGTGGAGTGAATATTATAAATAAACACTTCTACTTCAAGGAGAGCTTTCCCGTGACTTATTTCAAATGGACATAGAAAAGGGCTTTCTCCATGGGGATAATGGAAAATAAGTATGGATATTCACAGCTTCTTTGTCCCCATTGGTGCTTACATGTCTGCTATGTAGATTTCTGCATAGGAGAACAGGAGCTCGCAGGTGATGTCACATAACATTCCCAATGGTATGTCTGGAGACCAGCACAGCTTTCCAAAGGGGCTACACTAAACACTTGTAAGCACCAAATAATAACTCTGCACCTGTTCATAAGCATAATTTTAGGGCTGCAGATATTCGTGTATTGCAGAATTGGCACTGTATGCAAACTTGCTGTTTCTTTTGAGCCATATTTCATAATTGAGTAATAATTCCTCGGGTTCCCTTGTGCTGTGGGTGTTCTAACTGCCCCCAAACTTCCAGGATAGAATGCGCATTCTCACAGCCTTTCACATGTGAAAATTTGTGGATTCTTCTCATACACTGGGGGCAGGACTGGTCCTTCTGGGTGCCATGGGAGCCAGATCTAGTCGGCCACAACAGAGGGTTGGCTTTTGTTGTTCTCTTTCTTTCACCATCTTGCAGCGTCCCATCGTATTGTAAGATTGCCCTCATGAGGATTTAAAGCACTAGACACACGGTGCACCACCAAGGTGGCAATATCCGTTTTGTGCCCTTTATACCCCTACGGGATGAGGATCAGACTAGACACATCATACGCCTCGATGGAGACAATATCTCTAATGTGCCCTCTGTACAGGGTGACAATCGCACCAAAAGTCCCCCGTTAAGGTGGAATACTATTTAGTGTATCCTTTACGAGGAGAGGATATAACTCTGAGCCCACCGAAGGTGGCAATATCCTTATTGTGTCTTTACTCCTTTATGGGGTGAGGACCAGACTAGATGCATCGCGCATCCACCCTGCTCCAAAAGGTGACAATATCTTGTGCCCTTGACTCCTGTACGGGGTGATGCTCACACCGTACACCCACGCTAAGTTGGAATATGGTTTATTGTGCCCTTTAGCCCTGTGCAGTGTGAGGCTCAGATTAGATACATCGTTCACCACCCAAAGGTGCCAATATCGGTATTGTGCCTTTGGCAATATTCTTAAAGTGCCACTGGGGCCTGAAAAAGGTGAGGATCAAACCATGCACTCCCCTTAAGGAGGCAACACTACTTTCCTGTGCCCCCTACTCCTGCACGAGGTGAGGTTCAGACTAGACACACTATGCATGCCACATAAGGTGACAATACCCTTATTGTACCTGTCATGATCCTCTGTCTTCAAATGCATAGACCTCTTTTATTTCAGTAAGAAAGCATGTGCCATTGAACATGCAACAGGTAATGAACTCTGATTCCATCAAATGCACATTTCTAGCATATTCTTCTGTTCTCTAAATGTGTCACGAAGCTATGATAATCACGCTTATGAAAAAGCACATTCAGTGATTGCTTAGTTTAGAAGTTATTACAGGCATGTCATAAATACTCTGACCATTTCCCTTCATAATTCCGTTATTTTAATCACTTGCTTTAGAAGATTTGAGTTTGGTAAAGACATGCAGGACAAGCCCCATCTTAACTACAGTTTCCATTTCCGTTAGCCTGGTGTAGGAAAGTGCTTTTTTTTTGCATGGTTGCTCCCCACCTTTTGCCTGATGTTGATGCTCTTTGACTAAGTGTGCCCGGGGTTCCTGCCAACCAGGTACCCAGGACCTATGTTCTGTCCCTAAAACTGTACTGATGCAAACCCAAATAGGCAACTCTCTGGCCACATGTAAGTCCCTTTTAACAGGTACCAAGGGCCCTGTGACCAGAGAAGGCATCTAAGGGTTGCAGCATCTATTGTTCCACCCTTAGAGGTCCTGTACCCTAATGCACACACACACTGCCATTGCAGGCTGCGTGTTTTGGTACAGAGAAAAGTGAAGAGTCGACATGGCACAGATCCCTGTGTGCCATGCCTACAGCCACTGCCTCTGGTATAGGTAAGCCACCGCTCTAGTAGGGTGCACTATACCACTGGTGAGGGTACAGGTGCATGAGCCCTGTACCCCTAAAGTGTCTAAGTCCATTCTCAGACATTGTAAGTGCAGAAACAGCCATAAAGAGTATATGGTCTGGGAGTTTGTCATTACAAACTCTGCAGCACCATAATGGCTTTACTGAAATCTGGGATGTTTGATATCAAACTTCTCAGCACATTAAACCTACACTGATGCCAGTGTGGGATTTATAGCAATATGCACTCAGAGGACATCTTAGAGATGCTCCCTGAAAAACGGCCCAACACTAGTTTCTTGGCAGACTAGCTGCACACCAGCTGCCACCCTCAGACATGTTTCTGGACCCCTGGGTCGAGACCCTTCCGCTCTCGGGGTCCTGAAACAAAGCACATCCTGGGCAGATGTTCCAAGCCTCCACCCCCAGTATGGGCATGGTCCACGAAGGGGAAGCTACAAAGGCTTGCTGCCTTTGTAAGCTGAGCCAGCCATTTGCAGCCCAGCAACTGGCCCCCACCAGTTTTGACCCCCACTTTGGGCGGGTGAATCGACAGGAAAACCAAGATAGGAGGAGAGGTGTGTCCACCTTTGCCAACCCCACCCCTCAGGTGGGGGAGGTGGGCCAAACCACAACTCTCAGTCCCGTTCATCTTGAAGATGGGGGGACCCGGCCAACCAAAGTGAGGCTTATGCCCCCCTCCCACTGGAGGGTAGCATAATGGGGGGGTGTACCCACCCCAAGGAAGGGACCCATTTGTCCCAACCTGTACCTACCTGAAACACCCCTAAATCTTGTATTTAGGGACAACCCCGAACCTTGCCTCCTCAGACAAGCAGAAAGAAGAAGGACTGAAGAGCCATGCTAAAGGAAGAAACGGAGGACACCAACTGACTTGACCCCAACCCTACCAGTCTTTCCCGATCGTCCAGAACAGACTCCCAGAAGCGCGTCAGTTTGGGACAATGCCAGAGTAGGTGCACTAGTAGACCTGCTAATCCGCACCCCCTCCAACATTTCTCGGAGCGGTCTTTATCCCAGCTGTGTATGCGGGCGGGTGTGAGATACCAATACGACATCACTTTATACGCCGATTCCGTTTCCGCTGGATTGTATGCTTTATGATGTGCCCTGTAATGTATATCTGCCCATTCCTTATCTGAAAGTGTCCTCCCTAGTTCTTCCTCCCACCGGAGCTGTCCTTTGGTGCGTCCCCCTATTATCCCGATGGAGAGCATGGAATATAGCTCAGAGATAAGGCGGTTGTCATCCTTTTTGCACACCAGCCACTTTTCAAAGACCGTGAGGGGTTGGGACACTGTTATTTGGTAGTCCATGGAGGTGATCCAATGGTGTACTTGAAGGTAATGGAATGCGTCCGATTGTGGGAGATCATAGTCCTGCCTTAGGTTTTCAAATGAGATTAGTCCCTTAGGGTCAAACAAAGAGCCGACCTGTATACATCCCTGTTCTCTCCATCTTTGAAATACATCTGAGTTGCGGCCCAGAGGAAGTCTGGGTTGTCTACTATTGGGGACATAGGGGATGGAAAAGTGGTCAATCCTTTTTTGCTGGCTACTGTGTCCCAGACTTTAAATGTTGATGAGGTGACTGGGGAAGAGTACAGTCCCCATGCCCTGTATTTTCGTGGGAGCCATACCTCTGCGAGATGTTTGCTCCTGCCACCGTTTGATCCATGAAGGACCATTGTTTTTCAGAGAGAGGGTGATTCCACTCAACAATATAATGAAGATGTGCTGCTTGAAAGTATCAGTGGATCATTGGAAGCCCTACTCCGCCTTCTTGCCTGGGTTGTGTTAGTTGGGCAAACGATAGCCGTGGTTTTGTACCCCCCAAACCAATTTATTGATTGCTAATTGTAGCTTGCGTAACGCCATCAACGGTGGGGCCATGGGTATCGTTTGGAAGATGTATAGGATACACGGCAATACTGTCATCTTGACTGCTGCAACCCGCCCAAACCATGCCAGCTTTAGGCGCATCCAGCCATCTAACGCCTTAGTCGTCTGGTCTAGTAGTGTTGCATAGTTCAGAGCAATGGTTTTCGGTATGTTTGGAGCAAGTTGTATGCCCAAACATGGGATGAATTTTTACGTCCAGTGTAACAGGAATTTACTTTGAAGGGTCTTTTCATGGGCCCGGGGCATAGAGGTGTTCAAGTTTTGTGATTTACTCACGTTGACTTTAAAGCCCGAGATTTCTCCAAAGCTCTTCAGCTCGGCTACTAAGGTCAGTAACGTGGTCAGTGGGCTGGTTAATGACTCATCGTCGGCATCAAGGCTAATTTTGTGTGATTCTTTCCCGAATCGAATGCCCTCAATCCGTGGATCATCCCTTATTCTTTGTGCAAGCGGCTCCATATACAATGCAAACTGGAGAGGGGACAGGGGACATCCCTGCCTTGTGCCGAGGGCTATCGGGAACGTGACAGACAATGTCCGTTCACCAGGACAAACACTCTTGGGGCCCGATAGATACAACTGACCCATTTTATGAATTGTTCGCTGTAGGAAACGGGCTCTATACTACACCAAAATGAGGTATAGTGTGTATTGAGTCCAGGTGACCCCAGAGGTAGGCAGAGGTTAAAGTTAGATAAACCTGAAGTGATGCAGTGTGTCAAAAAGGTACGCCCAACGCACCCTGTCAAAATCTTTTTCAGCATCAATTGACAGGAGCAGTGCTTCTTTACGCGATCTGTGGATTCCGTCCATGAGGTGGAAAAGACATTTGGTATTGCCCCCTCCCCCCCCTGACTAGTGGGGATGAAACCTGCTTGATCTGGATCCACCAGACCTGCCATCAGCAGATGTAAACGGGCTGCTAGTGAAAATTTTCGCGTCGATGTTGAGTAAAGATATGGGCCTATGTGACCCACAGTCAGAGGGCTCTTTAGAGGGCTTAAGACTTACAGAGATCGAGGCTTCTGTCATTGAGTCAGTTACAGAGCCTGTTTCGAGGAAGGAGTTGAACAACCGTGTCAGGATCGGTGCCAACTCCTGGCAGAAGGCCTTGTAGAATTGGGCAGGGAAACCATCCGGGCCTGGGGCTTTCTGTATTTTAGGTGCGCGATGGCAGTGATCACCTCCTCGATACGTATCGGCTGGTCTAATTGATTTGCTATTGTTACTGGTAGGCGAGAGACCGGGCATTTCTCAAGGTAAGAACGGGCCTCTATCTGTGGAGAGTCAAGGTCATAATAGAGGGTCTGATAAAAGAGCTTGAAGGTGTCAACGATCTGTGAGTCTACATATACTTCCTCCCCGTGGGTCGTCTAATCGAGGCTATCGCCGCTGCCGTCATTTTGGCTCTAAGCCTCTTTGCAAGCATCCTACCACATCTGCCGCTACTCAGATAGCATTTGTGTCGGAGCCTGAGGAGGGTGTATTCTGCCCTGTCTAAGTCTAAACGTTTCAAAAGGAGTCTTTTCTTTTCCAGCTCTCTCCATATTCTCAGAGCCCCGGTTCGTTTATGGATGGATTCCATCTCCATTACCTCGCGTTCTAAAGCATGATGCTTCTCCCGGCGCACCCTGTTATCTGCTGTCAAGATTGCAATAAATTCCCCCCTCATTACCAATTTCAATGTTTCCCATACATCTGCCAAGGAAGTGTTTCCCACATCGTTTATTTGCAGGTATTCCGTCAGCTTTGCCCTCATATCGGTCAAGACCGACGGAGTCTGCAGGAGGCCTTCCCGCAGTCACCATCTGGTAGGATTCGGCTGGCCCCTATTTGCCCGAATCGTGACTCGGATCAATACGTGGTCCGAAAGGGATCTAGGTTCACAGGACCTATCTATCAGTCTGGGCGCCAGCGCCGTTGAAGCTAAAAAGTGATCTAGGCGTGCCTATATCAACATGTAAAACATGTAGTCATGGACACCTGGATGTTGGCTGCGCCAAATATCTTGGAAACCATCATCTGCCAACCATCGCTTGCCATCTACCGAGAAGGCCCCTGTTTGCGCTGTTCGTTGACATGAATGATCAAGTGCAGTATCCATCACCAAGTTAAAGTCCCCTCCCACCAGGATTGCTGCATCGGGAGACGTCAGTACTTCTGTTAAGGCCTTAAGGATAAAGGGTTCTTGTTGAGTATTGGGGGGTGTAAATGTTAGCTAATGTAAAATGTATGTTTCCCCAGTGGATTCTAACCGCAAGTAAGCGCCCTTTTACCTAAGCTATTGTAGAAATGAATTTTCCGGGGAAATTTACTCACAGTAGTATTGCAACACCATTCTTTTTACAGGGGCCTGAGGACCAGAGTTGTCGGGGGAAGCAACGCAAACGCATGCATGCTGTATCCCTCGATAGGAGATGCATCTCCTGCAATAAGCATATGTCCACTCCCAAGTTCTCCAACAGTGACAAGATCGCTGTGCATTTTACAGGGTGATTGAGGCCTCTGCCTATAGTGTCTTTGTAGAGGTGGGGGTATATTCACTATGCTTGGTCGATATTGAGCTGCATATCAGGGGACAGACAAATAAAGCGCTGGCGTGTGGCTGACTCTGGGATCTTTCAGAGACTGGTGCGGGTAGAAAGAAAAAAAAATCGTTACCCAAAACTAAAGTCAAACCCCACAAACTCCCAACTGTAATAAGAAGTGGTGACAACAGTTCGTCATGGTAGGCTAGCCCAAGGGGGTCGTGGGCCAATGAAGGTCCAATGTTTTCCGATTCTTCTATCCACTCTAGAGTTATTATAGAGTTCTCCATAGTGGATCAGGCGTAGGGTCGGTGGGTCTCCCCCGCCCCCGCCTGAATTGGTATTTCCCAACAAAGATGTAGGACAGTTCAAGTAGGGACAAGTTGCTCTGGCGATCCGCTTAGTGAGTTAATGCCTGCTTCTCTTTCTTTGGCGATCGTTGCAGCGTATGGTTTGAGGCTGGAGGAGGACTTCCCAACTTTTTGCTAGCGAGGGTATTTGTTCTTAGACTTCTCAGGGGTTTTGCTATTGTGATCATGTTCGGTGAAGTCTGTGATCCCTGGGAACTCCTGGGTTTCTGTCAGGGATCGGAGCAGTCTCAGCTTCCCCTCATGCCGAAAGAGGATACGCAAGGGGTGCCCCCATGAGTATGAAATTCCTTGCTCCCTTAGATGATTTGTAATTGCCTGGAATTCTCTCCTTTTATATAGCGTGGTCAAGGATAAGTCTTGGAAAAAGGTTGGTGAGTGTACTTGGAATTGAACAGGGTGGGCGTTCCTTGCCCTGCGTAAAATCAACTCTTTAACTTGGAAGTCATGAACATACGCTAGTATATCCGCCGGAGGGGCTTTGTTCCCTCTGGGGGGGGGGCAGGCGATGCACCCGGTCTATCTGAATGTCAGTAGTGTGTTCATTACCCAGAACATGGCGAAAGAGGGCAAGGACGTAGGCCCTAATATCCTCTCCTTCAGCTTGAGTCGGCACCCCTCTGATACGAACATTATTTCTTCTGGAGCAAATTTCCAGATCTTCAGTGTGTGCCTGAAGATCTATGTGTTGTTCCCTCAGCCAGATGATTTCTTGTTGCATTATTTCGATCTCCTCATCCCCTCTAGTGCCTCGGTCTTCCAGGGCTGCCACCCGGTCGCCCACCTCTCTCAGGTTGTGTCTTATCTCCTTCAGGTCAGCTGAAAGTTGCCCTTTCATTTCTTGGTGGTCGACCCTAAGGGATGTGAACAGCGCTGTCATGAATGCTTTGGTAGCAGGCCCATCCGCGCTTTCAATTATGTCCTGTTGCCCATCTTTGCTTTGGACTGCCCCTGCGGGGGCACCCAAACCAGGCTGCTTCAGCAGCATGTATTTCACTGATCCTTCTATTTCATCCGGGCTGTGGCCATGGTGGTTTCTGTTTGCTGCGGATCTCAACCCGCCCTTAAAAGAGTGTCAGTGCGGCTGTCGTCTCTCAGCTCCTATTTTCCACAAATGGCCTTTTCTGGTGTAAGTGGAATCTAGTAGGTGCTCCCACTTGGCAATGCTTGACTGCACCTTATCCAGAACTGGGAGCTCTGATTGCTGTCTCAGAGTTTTGCGTGATCCTGTGCTCAGGTCGGTGATTTGCCCCACTAGGTAATGTCAAATGTCCTTCACCAGCGCCCTTCTAGCCCTCAGGTATCGAATGGGTAGGGCACTGTTGTATCTCATTGAGGGGGGGTTCTTACCTCGAACCTATTCCGGGCCTCAAGAGAGCACACCACTGGCAGCTGTTGATGGCTTAGCATGTGTAGGGGGAGAGGCCCGTTCTCTCCTTTGTTTGTTTCAGGTAGTATTTTTACCCTGAGATGGCGCCCCTCTATCAGCTGCATCAATTGCAAGTGTTAAGATGCACTTGCCCCTACCCGCACTGGTATAGGTGCAAACAATTCTGCTGTGTTTTTTAGATACTATATACAATGCAATTCAAAACAATAATGGTACATTACACTGCAAGTTATGATCAAATAATTTGTTTTCATTAATTCCTTGTTTTATTACGGATACTTCTCCACAATTATATCATGATTGCACTCGTGTTATACAATCATAATGCATTCAATATGAAACATAAATGACAAATTATGGCCTTTTACAAAAAACAATGCTGTCGGTGGTTATTTCCCAATGCATTTCGGGATCAACTGATCCCTTTGTCAGGGGAACTGTAATAAAACATAAATTTCACTGTTAAGCATACAGGAAGGAACTGACAATTCACAAAGTTAGATTTAACAATAATGGCAAATCACATAATATCCCACAACAGTGCGCTATTCACTCTGTGATGTACAAGAAAACCGTAAATGTGACCTCAGTGTATGTGTGTTTATCAACAAAGTATCCAACTGTCACCCAGTGCTGCGCTGCCAACTCAAAAACCACATACCCAGCTTCCATGCTCCAAGTGCCTTAAAACTCGTAAAAGCTGTTCAGAAACACTCACAACAGAAAACCTGTATATCACTGTGTCCTGACCGGTCGTGCGAAAAATGAGCCAACCTCCTAAAAGATGAATAACAAAGCATATGAACCAACAAGGCAATTAGAATAAAATGAAACAATGCTCAAAGCAAGGCAGTTTCAGAGTTGACCAATTACCTCTTGAAACTCCGTATCCCCGCGTTCTGTGTCTCTGGATATCAGCGCTTTCTGCTCGCTCGTACCGTCACGATCAACACTGTCATTCATGAAAGAACTAATGCCAATGCTAACTCACTGCTTGCTGCTTAAACTCAACTGTCCCAAATCTCCACTAGTCTCACCTGAATTTTTCTGTGGCAACGAGTTCCGCTTACTCATATCTCCATAATCAGGAAGCATTGGTTCCCGCGTCAACCTTTCCCATAAATCCCTATTCCTCCATTAACATAGACGACGGACCTGCCGAGTCTATCCTAAATAATCTCTGCCCCTGTGGCGGCCATCGTTTGCTGCATATCCCAACAATATAATCCCTACAACTGCCTACTTACATCAAACTCAAACAGCTACAGCTCGAATCTGTGCAGTTCTGAATTGTGATCTGCAGTTAATGAACCCGCGGGGTGAACTCGAAACTGGCGGTCCAAAATGTGTTACCGTGAATGTACAAACCATCACACCTCTGCTTAAAGACCTATTGCCCATGATGTCATCAAATGCTGGTCCTGAGTCAACAACTCAAGAATACAACTCGTCTCAATTTCAGACTACCAACTCCCAAGGCAAAAAGAAAACATCTGCTATGATCTCACTGAAAGAAGGAAACCCATAAAAAACGTGGATGTTGAAGAAATCGTTCGACGCTCTGAAATAAAAAACAATACTATGCTCCCCTAGTGGTGAACAAACTATAATTAATGAATACCAACTGAAGGACCTGCCTTTCAGACCAATAAACTCAGCAACCCTGTTACGAGTGTGTGTGGTTCGGACTCCCAAAAGTGATGTAACATGCAATGTCTGATGTCTGAATGATCCCATCACATACCAACCCACTTATTTACAATAAAAACATCTTACAGGTACAGGTGAATTTTCTGGAACACATCTGTGAGTGTGAAAATGTGGTGAACGTTTCAAAGCTAGCGCCTAAAACTGCTGTGGTGTCAATCTAGTTGGTGTTCCTGAGAAATATGGAGTTAAAGAGAACAACTCATGT
The DNA here is from genome assembly GCA_963921515.1 of Calotriton arnoldi. NCBI lineage: Eukaryota > Metazoa > Chordata > Amphibia > Caudata > Salamandridae > Calotriton > Calotriton arnoldi. Next base: position 26,524 of record CAWUFW010023601.1, read on the forward strand.
CTAATTTATCTTTTAGTCCTGTGGGCATCATGGTGTTAAGATGTTTTATTCACCATATTTCTCTTTGTGATAACCTCTTGGAATTATCCCTCTCCAGGATTATGAATACTTTCTCCAACATTAGGAATCTCAGTTGTGGTATATTGTGATTTTGCTCCATCCAATGCATAGCAAGACTTGAATTGGGATTTTTATTCCGAGTCAGACTCTTATGCTCAGTTATTCTGATTTTGATTTTTCTTTCTGTCTTCCCAACATACATCCTGCCGCAAGGGTATTTGATGCAATAAATCACAAACATAGAGTTACACTCTGTTGAATCACGCAATTTGATGGTCTTTCCTGTTTGTGGATGTGTGATGGTTTTGCGAGTAATGATGTTGTTACAATGAGCACAATTATAGCATTTTCTCATGCCAGCTTCAGCTGCACTGGTGGTAGATGGTTTTTTCGTGAGCAATTCCTTAATGTTCTGACTCCTCGTGTAAGCGAATAGGGTTTTTTTTGTGAACAGACCTTTGAACTCAGACTCACACTGGAGCAATTCCCAACGATGATTTATACTTTTTTGATGTTATTGGACCTGGTGGAGAATTTAGAAACCAAAACCATCCTATCTTGACTTGTTTTCACTTTTGTTTGTAGTAAATCACTTCTGGAAACTTCTTCTACTCTCTGTTCTGCTGTAGAAATTACTGTTTTGGGATATCCACGTGCTTGAAATTTGTATTTCTGCTGAACAATTTCTCTCACTAGTGCTTCTGTTGAAGACGATATTCTTTTTGTTCTCAACATTTGTGAAAAGGGCAAATTTTGCAAAAGGGCAGGCGGATGAAAACTTGTGTACAGCAACAAATTGTTGCAATCTGTTTTTCTGTGATAAACAGCAGTGGATAACTTTCCTTGTGTGTTGGTGATGAAAACATCCAGAAATTAAATTTGTTCTTTGCTGATCTGGTGGGTAAATTGAATGCGAGGGTTCTTTTGGTTCAATTCTCCTATTTTCTTGGTCAGTTCGGCACCGGTGTTATTCCAAATCAAGAATATATCATCGATGAATCGTCTGTAGAATATTAAATTCTTGTGCCATCCTGGATCTACCAGGATGTGGTCTTCCTCGAATTTCGACATATATGTATTTGCATACTCCGGGGCTCTGGAAAAACCCATCGATGTTCCACTAATCTGAAGAAAAAAATCATCATTCCATTTAAAATAGGTATGCTGCAAACAGAACTGTAAAAGCTCCAGAATGAAGACTTTGTTAGCTGCCATGGATGTCTGTTGTAGTAATACTCATTCACACGCTTCTATACCTTCATCCAATGGTATGGACGTATATAGTGCGGTGACATCTATCGTACACAGAAGCCAAGAGGAAGTGTCTTGACCTTCAAGTTGTTGCAGAAGTTGTAAAAAGTGTGTTGTGTCCTTTAAGTATGTTTTCCATTGTTGAATAAAAGGTTGCAAAAAGTAATCAATATATTTGCCCAATGGCTCAAATACTGACCCGCATCCAGTCACTATGGGTCTGAATGGGGGATTTGCCAAATCTTTATGCACTTTGGGCACATATATAATCTCGGACATCTAGGATGCTTGGTTGATAAATAGCTCTGGGTGTTGTTATTAATCCATTCCATTTCCAAGGCCTTTTTCAAAATACTGTTCAAAGTCTTCATGATGTCATTGATCGGATCTTGTGTCAATTTCAAATATGTGGTCTGGTCGTTCACATGTTCCTGTACTTTTCTGGTATAAAACACTGTGTCCATAACTACCAGTGCACGACCTTTGTCAGCCAATTGAAAAGGTAATGACTGATTACGTGCCAATTATTGTATGATGCGATATTCGTCAACAATCAAATTCTTCCTGGTTTTAGGCCTAAAATTCATGCTTTCAAGATCTTTCTTGACTAGAACCTCGAAGGCATCCAGTATTTTGTGAGAGATGGGAGCCATATATGTGCTGCATGGTTTGAACTCCTTGTATTCTTGTGGATCCTCGTTCTCAAGTATAGAATTGCCCTCTGGCAAAGTCGGAACAATGTTGGTAAAAAAATGACGTAATCTCAAATTGTGCATGAATTTGAATAGGGATACTTCTACTTCCGTTCTGTTGGTAGGATAAGTGGGTACAAAGAAGTTCCTTTGTTTAATACTTGCAACTGCTGCGTATATAACACTTTGGATGAAATATTGATTACTAGGGTTTGGTTTTGCTTCTCAGATTTTTGCTGATGTTGTCTCTGGCCTCTACGGATCTTTCTGAACCACTTATGTCTGGTGGACGACCTGTTGCTGGTCCTGTCTCTAAAAAAGAAGTTTGTTGAATGTTAGAGGTACCTGCTGTAGCCATTCTTTCTGTTGATGGTTGTTGTGATCCTTGGTCTAGTTCCACGTTCAGCTGCTGTCTCGTGGATGATAAATCTTGATCAGACACAATGCTCTCTTGAGATGAAGTTGCATGTGTCTCCTTTGTGCATACACCTCTGCCCAGGTGTAAACTTTTCATTGAGTTTGTAATCAATTGAGTCGCGTTTATATCTGCATAATTTGCGTTCTTGAGTCTCTTTCCCGTAATGATCCAATTTATCGTTTAGGTCCTTTCAGTGTAGTTTGCCAGAATTCCGTGTCACATCTTGTGCTAAGATCAGATTTGATGGTATCAATCTCCTCCTCCAGCTCTTTGATAGTTTTAGACAGTTCTTCAACTAATAAAATAATTAAATCTAGTGAACATTTATTAAGAATAACATGCCATTTCTCCTTAAAATGTTTGTTAAATTGAAATCTGAATAGCATTGGCTTAATCTGTATTCGTAGTCCTCTTGGTATTCTCTGCACTTTGTGGTACTGGATTAGGGTAGAAGCGTGCAGCCTTTGATTGAGAGCTCTTCTGGACAAAAATTAAAATTGCCTTAACTGTTGTGCCACTGAACCTCCCTGTGTGCTGAACGTTTGGGTCTCCTGTATCAATGCATATATATCGTTGGCTTGTGCGGAAGTATACGTTTTTGTATCCGCTCTGTTATCCGTAATATTGGAAATTACATAAAAAAATCATGTTTGTTGGCAGGTGCTGCGACTGAATAGGCGAAGAATAACTTATGAATTTCGTGCTGTGTCGCGCACTCCTATTTCTGCATAAGCTGATTCATCTAATGTACACTATATCAATACGTTGAGCATGCTGGGTGGGAATAAGGTGGCCTGCCTCAAACTCTAAAATCTGCATCAATTGCAAGTGTTAAGATGCACTTGCCCCTAACCGCACTGCTATAGGTGCAATCAATTCTGCTGTGTTTTTTAGATATTATATTCAATGCAATTCAAAACAATAATGGTACATTACAATGCAAGTTATGACTAAATGCTTAGTTTTCATTAATTCCTTGTTTTATTACGGATACTTCTCCGCAATCATATCATGATGCACTCGTGTTATACAATCATAATACATTCAATATGAAACATAAATTATGGCCTTTTACAAAAAACAATGCTGTCGGTGGTTGTTTCCCAATGCATTTTGGATCAACTGATCCCTTCATCAGGGGAACTGTAATAAAACATACATTTCACTGTTAAGCATACAGGAAGGAACTGACAATTCACAAAGTTAGATTTAACAATAATGGCAAATCACATAATATCCCACAACAGTGCGCTATTCACTCTGTGATGTACAAGAAAACTGTAAATGTGACCTCAGTGTATGTGTGTTTATCAACAAAGTATCCAACTGTCACCCAGTGCTGCGCCGCCAACTCAAAAACCACATACCCAGCCTCCATGCTCCAAGTGCCTTAAAACTCGTAAAAGCTGTTCAGAAACACTCAACAGAAAACCTGTTTATCACTGTGTCCTGACCGGTCGTACGAAAAATGAGCCAACCTCCTAAAAGATGGGCTGACAGTTGGATACTTTATTGATATAGTGTACATTGGATGAATCAGCTTACGCAGAAATAGGAGTGCGCGACACAGCACGAAATTCATAAGCCCCTCTATCAGCACCACTATAGGGGAGTTAGAAGGCAGCACGCTAATCCTCCAGCCCGGTTGTGTTGGTCATTGGCTACTATTGAGGCCTCGTATGGCCAGGGGAGCATTTCTTATCTTTAGATTCTTTCATGGGGGCTGCCCATGATGCGGGCACCTCAACGGGCGCCCCTTCACTGGCTCCAGTCAACTTGATCCCCCTCAGCTGTTGACACCAGCTCTGGACTTGGTCTTTATCGATGAGCTATTTGAGGCGCGAGATCAAAGGTTATTGTGCCTCACCTGCCTTTCGTTGGACTGCAATCACGGTCACTGTTCCTCAGAGGCCTAACGCTCAGATCTGGGGCCACTGATATATCTCGAGGCAATCATTTGAGAGCTCGATTCGGTGAGGCTGAGAAGAGGTCAGAACAACTCCTTACTCGTAGACACTCCGTACTTGTTGGCACATAAGCACACTGCGCTCGTTCAGGCCCAGAAGGGGGGTGGAGGGGCGGGAGCTATTGTTCTCGTCATAGGCCTTGTTGGAGCAGAGGGAGCGCCATTCACCCCATCACTATCTCTACGGGGAAAGCCTTTGTTGCAGTGCTCCCACGCTAGTGTTACTTCGCTCACTCTCACTCTCCGGAGGGGGGCCTTCGTTGCGGTGCACCGTCGCAGACGTGGCTCCGCTCACTATCCGGCTGTGCTTGCCGCCGGGATTGGGATTCCCGATCCACGGGCGTGGAGGGCTCTTTGCTCATCGAGATTGGGCCCCCCTTCCCCTGCTCTGTATCGCTGTGTCGAGCGAGGCTCAAAAGATTTTGTTCACCCCCTACAGTGGCCTATCGCCTCACGGTCTCTGCAGCCTGTGCAAGCCACTCCCTCCCGGCATGTCCGGGGAGCCCCCCCGCTCACCTCCTCTTCGTCGGGAGCTCTCGGGGCCCCCACCGGACTATTCGGAAGGTAGCGTGAGACCAGCACCTCTGAACTATCACGCTGGAATCGGAGCACCGGCGACAGGCCGGTTTCTCTGCTGCGCCGCACTGGGGTCGTAGTCTTGATGCTCTGCCTCCCCCTGCCTCAGCACGCGGACAGGCCTCACTTCCTTCGTCTTGATCAGCCAGGTCGCCAGAACCCCGCTTGCTTGCAGTTTTCGGACTCAATCCGCACTGCCAGTGTTCCGGTGACGGGTCAGCTGGTTTTCCTACCGGCGATCGGTGCTAATGATTGGCGGAGCCGGAGGGACACAAAGGCACGTCCTATCCGACCGCCATCTTGGCCACGCCCCCCACCCAACTCGTTTAGTCCGGTTAGATCTAGTGTGTTAAAATCCCTGTTTGGTTCTGAAAACATAAAACAAGCATCAGTGTTAAACAATCTATACAAAACCCAGCAATACACCATTGATTGAGAGAGAAACTTCTCCCAGAGTGCAGATCCAGATGGCATGGCACCAGTTTTCATCTTAACTGAAGAAGAAGCATGCAGCGAGACTCCTCCAAGACTCAGGCTGCACTAAATGGCACCAGAGCAATGTTTGTCCCCGAACATGCACAATGCCTTTGCCCTTGAAGCAGCTGGCAAGTATTTCCAGACAGGCAACATACCTTGTTGTCCCAGAGCTGTGCACCACCTCAGAAACTCGAGAAATAGGTATATTATTTATTGATTCTACTAGAACCAGCATATCGCCTAGAGATAGCACAGTGAGGGTATTTGGGCTATAAATGGTGATAATGATGTTACAAGTTTTCTCTGTTGTTTTCACTGATCCTGAAAGCTTAGCTTCTTCTGATTTTTATCTTCTGTGATGTTACCATATAATATGGTGAGCACTAGATTCTATTTTAAATTAAATACGTTAAAATGCATATTCTGCTTCTTAAAATCCTTAAGAGTGTAACTCATTGTTACAAAGTCGTTTGGATTACCACTGTGTCCCTCAACTCATTAGGCGACTGTTAGTAACCCAGAGAGCACAAGTCCCACACTTATAGGAATGCTCAGTGGGTTGTGCAGGGCTGCATTTACCCAGACTTCTTTACTCAGTTATGGTGCGCTTAACTAAGTCCTTCAACCTGTGGTTTAGGAATCTAAACCCTGTAGACTTGGCCCATAGTCTCCACAATTTGCAACAAGTCCTTTACTCCTGTATGTGTTGAGGATCATATTACGCATAACTTGTGACCCCCCCACTCCCATAAGGTGGAAATATCCTTGTATCTGAAAGAGACTATTAGTTATGGATTCCTCACCTTAGAATTACCCCCAGGCGTCAGACTGGATCCTGAGAACTTTTTCTTCGGCAGTACCCCTGCGCGTCGGTGGTGGTGGTCACTGGAATGACGTTGCAGTATCTACTTAGACGCCGCACATGCGCGCTGACGTCACTTCTTTCTTTTTCTGCGCCAGCCAGCGCAGATCTGGAGAGAGCAGTACCTCGAGTCACTTTTTGACTCTTTTGTTTTAACTTTTTGTCGACATCTTTTCGAGTCGTTCGACTCCTGGTGCACAGGGATGTCATCTCGGCAGACCGGCTTCAAGCCCTGTGGCTCTTGCCACAAGCTGATGTTGGTGACGGACCCCCAACTCGTGTGCCTCTGGTGTCTGGAGCGCGACCACGGCCCGAAGTCGTGCTCCAACTGCCGGGCCATGGCCCCGAAGTCTTTGCGGGAGCGGTCCCGAAAGCTTCCGGAGGCCCAGCAGCTGGTTCCGGGCCGCTTGAGGTCCCGGTCGAGAGGGAGGTCGCGGGACCGGTCACGGAGCCATCACCACCACTCCTCGAAGTCTTCGTCTTCCGGTAAGTCGAAGCACAAAAAGAAGGCGCAGAAGCACCATCGCTCTACGCGTTCTCCCTGTCCGTCGGTTGACGCGACGCGGGATGCGGAAGGTAGTCATCCGGCTCCACCCGTGGAGCCTGTTGGGTCGGCTCCGAGCTTCCCTCCCTTTCCGGGAGCCAGAGCGACCCCTGCCCTACTTCGTAGCTTTTACGAAGCCCTCCACTCCATCTTTGGGCAGCCCGACTCCACCGGCGCGCTTTCGGGCCCCGCGGACTCGGCTGGGGGTTCTAGGCCTTTGATGCCGGCTGCTTCGGCTCTGGCGCCACAGGGCCCACAGGGATGCAGGCCTGGATCCGGATCGGCACCAGTCGACCTTACAACACCTCCTCCGGCGCCGAATCCATTGGCGACACCTCCGCCCCCTCCGACGCCGGTTGTGTCCACAACCGACGTCGACCCCGGCCTCCCCCTCGACGTGGACACGTATCCGGACCGACGTCGGTACCGGCGCCGACCGGTACTTTTGTACCCCTGTTCTCCCCTGGTGTTCACTATCGCCCTGAGTGGCTACCAGAGGAGGGGGAGGAGGACTGGGAGGGTTCTGTGGACCCTCTGGCAGACCAGTTAGAAGAACCGTCCTGGAGAGCGGAGTTTGGTGAGACCAGTGGTCTGGACACCTCTCCAGACCTTGGCATGCTATCTCCCCTACCGTGGCTACGGAGGAGGATGCATTATACGCAGTGGTGTTGCGTAGGGTGGCAGAGGCCTTAAACCTTGAGCTTCCTATGGTGGCGGTCAAGACTAACCTCCTGACCGAGGTGTTTCAACAGGCGGAGGCCTCTTCGGAGCCCCTGCTGCCGTTCAATGAGGCCCTCACGGACATCCTTCTGGGCACTTGGTCCAAGCCCAACACAGGGGCCCCTGTGGATAGGATGATTGCCCAACGCCACCGCCCGGCCCTGGGTGACCCCATTTCCTCTTACAACACCCTACCCCCAAGAGCTTGGTGGTCCAAGCCTCGACTTCCAAGGGCGCATTCCCTACCGCTCCACCTGATAGGGAATCCAAGAAGCTGGACCATCTTGGGAGGAAAATGTTTTCTTCCTCCAGCTTAGGACTGCAGTCGATGAACACCGCATGTCTCTCGGATCGTTACTCCCATTCTGTGTGGGACACGGTCACGCAGGTGCTGCCACAGTGCCCGGCGGAGGCCCGGGCCGTGCTCTCCTGTGCAGTTGCCGAAGGGAGGGACGCAGCGAAGTTCGCCATACGATGTGGACTGGACACTGACTCGCTGGAAAGGACGATTTCAACGTCAGTAGTCCAGAGACGGTACGCCTGGCAGAGGTCCACTGGCTTTTTGGGTGATGTCCAAGCTACACTTTTGGACATGCCCTTTGATGGCCAACACTTGTTTGGCGACAAAGCAGACAACACGCTTGAAGGACTCCAGGGTTACGGCCAGGTCCTTGGGCCTCGCTTCTAACTCTCATCCCATGCAGTCTGCCTTTCACCCCTTTCGTGGCTACGGAAGGGTTGCCCCGCCACGTTCCGTCCAGAGCCACAGGCCTGCGAAGCTGTCCAGCCTCTGCTTGGCCGGGGTTGTGGGACCAACCGTTGTGAGTCTGGGGGCCAGCGGGCGGGCCAGTCCACTGGCGCCCCCTCTGCAGCAGCCTCCAAGCCCTCCTATAGTCCGACCTTTCAGGGCCACCTTTCGCCATTGGGCGGCAGGATTCGTCATCACCTCCCCCACTGGCTTAACATCACGTTGGACAGGTGGGTTTTGCAGATAGTCCGAAAGGCCTACTCTCTTCCCTTCAAGACTACCCCTCCATCCATGCCACCTCAATTCCATCGCATGTCGGAGGATCACTTGGCCCTTCTCCACCAGGAAATTACAGCTCTCTTGGCCAAGGTAGCCATCGAGCGAGTTCTTGCCCCAGAAGTAGGTCGTGGTTGTTATTCCTACTACTTTCTGGTGCCCAAGAGGAACAAGGGCCTGCGTCCTATCTTGGATCTCAGGGACCTCAACCACTTCCTCCAGAAGGAGAAGTTCAGAATGTTGACATTGGCTCAGGTCCTGTCTGCCCTCGACCCCGTAGACCGGATGGAATGTTGGACATGGAGGATGCTTATTTTCACATCCCCGTCCTGCCGGCCCACCGGCGTTACCAACGGTTCACGGTAGGCCACAAGCACTTTCAGTTTACTGTGCTCCCCTTTGTCCTTACCAGCGCCCCTCAGTGTTCACTAAGGTGATGGCGGTGGTCGCAGCTCATCTGTGCAGATCAGGGGTTCAGTCTTCCCCTATCTCGACGACTGGCTGTTGAAGGCGGGCTCGCCCCATGCTGTCTTCTCCCACTTCCAGACTACAGCCGACCTCCTGCATTCGCTGGGGTTCACCATCATTGTGCCGAAGTCACACCTGATTCCCTCTTAGAAGCTCCTTTTCATCTGAGCAGTTCTGGACAGAGCGCAGTTTGGGCTTATCCGCACGAGCAGCGAGTCCGGGCTATTCGGGCTAAGATTCCTATCTTTCAGCCTCTATCCCGGGTTTCGGTGAGACTGACCCTGAGGCTACTGGGCCTCCTCATGGCCTCTTGCATCCTGCTGGTGGACTATACCAGGTGGCTTATGCGGGCTCTGCAGTGGGACCTGAAGTTCCAGTGGGCACAGCATCAGGGGAATCTTTCCGATTGAGTCCAGATTTCGGAGGGCACTGCACACCAATTACAGTGGTGGCTAACGAACCAGGACTGGGTCGACGGCAGGTCCCTCTTCCTTACCCAACCAGAGTTCACAGTGGTGACATATGCATCACTTCTGGGTTCAGGGATGGGGCGGCCACATGGGGGAGGCGGAGATCAGAGGCCTTTGGTCTCCGGCTGAGTCCAGGCTCCACATCAACCTTCTGGTACTTCGGGTGATCCGTCTTGCACTGAAGGCATTCCTTCCTTCTGTCCAAAGGAAGAGTAGTGCAGGTGTTCAGGGACAACACCACCGCCCTGTGGTACTGCATCAAACAGGGCGGGGTGGGGACGTGGACCCTATGTCAGGAGGCACTTCCTCTCTGGAAGTGGCTGGAACATCAGGGCATGTCCCTGGTGGTTCAACACCTGGCAGGTTCCATGAATGCCAGGGCGGAAAAACTCAGCCGCCGGTGCATGATGGATCACAAATGGCGTCTTCACTCGAAGGTGGTGCAAGGTCTCTTTCAGCAGTGGGGGAGAGCCTTGGTTAGATCTATTCGCCACCAAAGAGAACGCGCAATGTCAGCAGTTCTGCACGTTAGAATTTCCAAGGCGGCACTCGCTTAGCGGCGCTTTTCGTCGCGAGTGGAGTTGCAGTCTTCTATATGCCTTACCGCCTATACCACTGCTGCCCAGAGTGCTGAAGAAGATCGAGCGCGACCGGGCCCAAGTCATTCTTGTGGCCCCGGACTGGGCACGAAGAGTCTGGTATCCCGAGCTCTTGCACATGGCCATCGATCCTCCGATCAGACTGCCCGTTCGGGAGGATCTTCTGTCGTAGCAGCAGGGGACGGTCCTCCACCCAAGCCTGTCCAGCCTCCACCTCCTTGCGTGGAGATTGAGCGGCGACTGTTGACAGCTTTCGACCTTCCTCCCGAAGTCTGTAACGTTATCTTGGCAGCCAGGCGTCCCTCCACAAAAACGGTATACGCCTGTAGATGGAACAAATTTGTGGCATGGTGCGCAGCAAAGGCTTTGGATCCCCTTTCTGCCCCTCTTTCAGAGGTTCTCCTCTTCATTCTTTCCTTGGCCCAGCAGGGCTCTGCTCTGGGCACTCTCAAGGGCTATCTTTCGGCCATTTCGGCTTTTCTTCGTCTTCCAGATCAACCTTATCTTTTCAAGTCTCCTATTGTAAATTGTTTCCTAAGGGCAATACTCACTTGTTTCCTCCCATTCCTTTCTTAATGCCCCAGTGGGACTTGAACATGGTTCTGACCTACCTTATGCGCACTCCTTTCCAGCCGCTACATAACTGTCCTCTCAGACTTTTGACACTCAAAACTGCCTTTTTGGTTGCCATTACCTCTGCTCGCAGGGTGAGTGAGCTTCAGGCTCTTTCTTCCAAACCTCCTTTCCTGGCTGTTCATCCGGACAAAGTTGTCCTTCGCACTAGGCCTTTTTTCCTTGCCAAAGGGGTTACCTCTTTCCACATAGGAAAGACCATCACTTTGCCCACTTTCTTCCTGCCCTCACATCCTTCTAAAGAGGAGGAGAGGCTCCACTGTCTGGATTCAAAACGTGCGCTTTCATTCTATCTGGATTGCACAAAGCAATTCCGGGTGGATGACCAGCTCTTTGTTGGCTATATGGGCGCCAAGAAAGGTCGGGCCGTGCAAAATCGGACCATCTCTCGATGGGTTGTTCTTGCATCAAAGTCTGTTATTCCTTGGCACCTCCAGTGGGGCTGCGTGCCCATTCAACCAAGGCGACGGGAGCCACTCCTGCTTTCGGACGTGGAGTCCCTCTTCATGACATCTGGCAGGCAGCCACGTGGGCTTCATTGCACACGTTCACCAAGCATTACTGCCTGGACAGCCAAGTCCGGAGAGACGGCTTCTTTGGCCGTTCAGTTCTCCCGTACTTTCTGGTGTGAACTTAGTTCGCAGACCCACCTCTGGGGTTGGTATTGCTGGGGTATCTATTCTAAGGTGAGGAATCCATAATTAATAGTCTCTTTCAGATGAACAAGTTACTTACCTTTGGTAACGATATATCTGTAAGAGACATACATTCGTTTTGGATTCCTCACCGCCCCACCCATCCTCCCCGTTCTGCGTACTCACTTCTAGGGTAAGGGACTTCCTTCAGGGCCCTAGTTTTGTGCACCAGTGGTCAGTGTCTTGCATGGCTCTGCGCTTCTGGCGTGGAATGTCGTGTAAAGAACTGACGTCAGCGCGCAGGGGCAGTGTCTAAGTAGATACCGGGATGTCATTCCGGCAATCACGACGCCAACAACGAACGCGGAGTCGACCGACGCCACCTACCGACACGCAGGGATACTGCTGAAGAAAAAACTTGTACGGATCCAGTCTGACGCCTCGGGGTAATTCTAAGGTGAGGAATCCATAACTAATATATGTCTCTTACAGATATATCGTTACCGCAGGTAAGTAACTTGTTCTTCACACTTTTCTCCTGTATGTGAAAAGGATCAGATTAGACACCAATTGTGCCCCCTTTATGGTGGCAATATCCCTGTTTAGCCCATTACTTCAGTATGGGATATGGATCAGACTACACAGAGCTTGTGAGCCCCTGCACCCAAGGTTGCATTTCTCTTCTTCTGCCCTTACTTCATGTTTGTCGTGAGGATAAGACTACACACATCAATTTTCCCTTTTAGTGACTATACTATTTATGGCTTCCTGTACTCCTGTACGGGGTGAGGATCAGACTAGATACAACTTGTACTCCCACTTAAGGTGGCCATACACATGCTGTGTCATTTACTCCTATATGAGGTGAGGGTAAGATTAGAAACGTCTTGTGCCCCTCTTAAGGTGGCAAAACAATTGTTGTGCCATTTACTGCTATACAGGATGAGGCTCAGATTAGACACACCATGTGCTGCCCAATACTGGACGGGCTTCACAATGGAACTATTATGCCACAAGTCACCCTGGTTTGGAGTGATAAACAGTTGGAGACAGGCTCCGGGAGTGGTGCAGAGAAGAGGCCTTCAGCCTTGCTCTGTTATCAGACCCTGGGCAAAACTGTGATAGAGAATTACTAAACATAGAGAGATGGTATGCTGAGTGGTCCATCTTAAGAAACTCAATTTACAGGCATTCTAGTTACTACTTCTGCTATGTTTTAGCATAGAGCTTGGAAATAGATTTAGGGTGGTAGAATGATAGAACTTGCTAACGATATTAGAAATGTTCATATTGTTTTCTCTGACCATATCATGCCCTACTACATTTATTTCTGCATTCTGTGTGGTTACCGTTCACTTTTTATGCACTACACTTGGGTTTTTAGAAGTAAACATTTTAAAGCATATCCCCTACTTATTAGTGCAGTTTTGAGTGTATTATTCAGTTACGAACAAGGAAGTTTCATCACTCGAGTATGCTTTCCCACCCACACTAAAGGGCATATTGATCTGTCTAGCTGATGAGTTATACGTTAGAAACCCCCCTCTACTGTGCATTAAAAGGATACTTCAAATCACTTCTGCGTTCCATAACCTCAACAAGGAGCTCTGTCTTCAGCCTCGTTCTTCCATGTGGTCACAGAACTCCTTAGTGACTTGCAATCTGGCACATGCATCAAGGAAGGCTTTTGCGATTCCTTAATTGCGATTATTAAGGAATCGCAATTAAGGAATTGCAAAAGCCTATGCATGTAGGAATCGCTATAAAAATAGCGATTCCTAAACATTCCTTAATTGCGACTCGCAAATTGCGAGTCGCAATTAAGAATGCCGTCCCATTCATTCCTATGGGCCTACAGGCCCAAAGGAATGAATTGTAGATTGCATGCGCAATTTGCGAGTACCAGTAGGTACTCGCAAATTGCTCATGCAATTTCAAGGGTGCAAGGGTGTCAAAATGACACCCTGTTGCACCTCTGAAATTGTGATGTGCACCCATGTTGCGCACACACATGCCCCAAGGGCATGTGTGTGTGTAACCTAAAACTTTAAAAAATGCATTTTAGTGCATTTTTCAAAGTTTTTGCAAATTACAGACAAGTTTGATTTGTCTGTAATTTGCGGTCCCAAATAGCTGAAATCGCTATTTGAAAGTGCTTCTAGCATTGCATTTAAGGAATTGCAAATTGCGATTCCTTAAATGCAATCACAATTTAGGAATTCGCAAATAATTGCGAATTCTTAAATTGCGCATAGGAAACACTTTCATGCATCTCCAAAGGCCAATTTGCGATCGCAAACGGCCGATTTTTGCGAATCGCACCCTTTGCGATCGCAAAAACCTTTGATGCATGTGCCCCAATATCCTTATAATGTATGGCACAGGGTACATTATCCTTTAGATAGCATTTATGTAGCACAAAATCGGCCCGAGTGGTAATAGTGTGATTTACACAGCGAGGAGCGATAAGAGCCTAGTTGTTTCTGTTTACAGAGTGCCACAAGAGTTGTTTACATAGAGAGGAGAAACAGGATAGGCTGTTCCGATTATAAATGCATAGCACTAGAGCTTGGTTATAAAAAGAGGGTTAACATGAGGCTGGTGTTCATTGTTAGAGACAGCCTACATGCTTGTTAACCGCAGGAAGGAGTGATAAGAGCCTGGTGCTCTATTAGAAGTGTAGGAGATGTGTGCCTAGTGGTGCCTGGTTAACCAGTACACAAGTTCATTTACAACAGGAGGGGGCACATGGGAGTGTTGTTGCCTGGTCACAGATGGCACACAAGTTTACATAGCGAAGTGGGATATGGACCTGGTGCACATTCCACATGTAGGAGATGTGAACCTGGTTACTGATGGCACATATTAATATAGGGAGGAGCCACTTTAGTCTGGTGCTCATTTACATATGTAGATATGAGTCTGGTGGTGCTTGATTACTGAAGGCACATATGTGTTTCCATAGGGAGGAGTAACATTAGTCTGGTGCTCATTTACATGTGCAGGATATATGAGCCTGGTGGTGCCTGGTTACAGATGACACACAAGCTTGTTTACATAGACAAGAAACATGAACTAAGTGATGCTGGGTGCAGATGGCATACAAGCTCATTTACATAGCGAGGAGTTACATTAGCCTGGTGCTTGTGTATATATGCACATTAGAGCCGGGTTACAAATGGCACACCGGCTCATTTACATGCAAGACTGGTGGATCCTGGCTAGAAACGGCACCCTACCGTGTTTACACAGGGAAGAGGGTAGGAGCCTAGCGCTGCCGTACATATGTGTGAGATGTCACCATGGTGGTACCTGGTTACAGTCAAAAACAAACTCCCATTGGGTTCTTAAATACAGTTTCAGGCGTGTTCAACCCATTCACTCTGATTCCATTCAGTATAACATGTGCATCCCCGATAACATCAAGGTATAACATCACACCTGTATTATTGTGTTAAAAAGAGAGAATATTCTCTAGACCTTTTATTCATATATCAAATCTCATTCTAAAATCCATAAACAAATCGTGTATCGGTACACATTCATAAAATGTAAAAACAGAATAAAACTCCATATTTAGAAAAACCCTTTCTGCAAGAGAGGAAGGCTATATTTTACAATAAAAGACAATCCATTACATAACACAAAGACAGATTGGGAGAACACAATAAACAACCCCATATGTTTTCGCTGTCACCAATCGCCTAAATGGAGAACATAAAACAATAAAAACAATACAAGTCTAATTGACATACATGTGAGTTTATATTATTTTTTCTAAAAAAACACTTGTACAAAGAAAGCATAAAATAACTCCTATTTATACCACATTTCTTCCTATCCAGGAGGGTAGGAGCCTAGTGCTGCTTTACATATGTGTGAGATGTCACCATGGTGGTACCTGGTTGCAGACAATGCACAGGAGCTTTTAAACAGGGAGAGGAGCTAGGTGACTAAGGAAAGCCAGAGTCTGGCAATCTGCAGCCTGATGGATATTCAGTGCAACCGCCATGATACATTATGCTTAACAGAATGTTCTCACCCCCCTCCCCCACGGCATCAACCATAATCCTGCTGACATCTGAACCAGGTCATGTGGAGTCTGGTGTTATCTATGTCCCCTTTCAACACACTAGATTTGATCCGTAAATACCACAGGCTCTTCCAGTCACAGCTCCTGTTGGTTACAAGCTACACACTAAGTAATAGGAAGACCTTTTAAGAGAGTACTTTTGTGTGTCTGGCCTAACTTGTCACAACATTCAATCACAAATTAATAAAACCAGTATAGAGAACGTAGCTCCCCACACCACATTGTAAGAGAGATGAGTGCTACTCAAGTGTGAACACATTTCATCCTTTGATATATGTCCTATTAATATACCACGTCTATCACTGAAAAGCATCAGAGCTCTGTACATGGTCCAAGGCAAAGAAAGACAACTTGTGACTGGAGAGGGAGCTAGTTTCTAAGAGTGAAAGAGGACTGTTAATGCGTCATGATGTGATATGCTTTAAAGTGGTGCATTTTCAGCTCTTTTCAATCACAATTTGCAGCTCTGACAATTTCATATATGTCTGATTTATTATTCCTAAAACAGCGCCCTCTGCCTTGAGAAGGCCATGCTAGACAAGCGTGTGGACAAAACAAATACTGGCAAATCGAGAACAAAGGGATTGTGACATTGTCTAGGAACACTAACAACATATCCTGTGTAAAACCTCACATGTTTAATGGATGGAAAGTAAAGAACAATATAAAGTGATAAACTGAGAAAAAAGTAACCTGGAGAATTGCTGCAGTTTAACGTAAATTGAAAACGAACGAAGAACTACATAACCACAGCATTATGACTTGGAGGCCTATTATTTCTCAATATAGCCCTTGTTTGTGATTGTGTTACAGTACTCACATTATCATCCGCATTGGAACCGATGGGAGCCTGGGGTGTCTGGTCCAGAAGCTCATTTACATACAAAGGGGAGCGGGGGTGACAGCTGTTCACAAAGCACAACACAACTTGTTTATGTAAAATGCTTGTACACAGCACAGGGAAAGTGATTCAGATAATAGTGCGAGAGTTGTATGACAGGAGTGGGCAGTGTTAGTTGTTGAGACCTGAATGTCTGCAAGGTAACATCTTTAGCTCTTTCAACTGTTTGAGAGAGGGTGGGAGTCTCAAATTCCGGGGGCAAACCTACCAAAAGCGCCCCTCATGGTTTTTATTTTTTGCATCTATATTTGGTGCAGATTCCACCTAAGATAGTAAGCTTTTCAGCTAGGTGGTCTGCTTCCAAGAATCAGCCTGCTTTGCTTTCCTCATACTTCGGTCAGCAAAGGTAAATGTGTCTTCCACTAAAATGTCCTTAGCTCACTTTTAGTAATGTGGCTTGAGCAGTAAGGCCACGCTCGAAGATAAAGCAAAACAGTGGAAGTCACAAATTTCAATACAGTGTAGTAAAAAGTGACCAAGATTCAAATCAAGTTTAGATAAACAAGCCTGTTTAATAATGAGCAAAACTAAAGGCAGGTCTGTGATTTAAGGATTAATAATTAGCAAAAATAACTCTCAAAAGACACCGCTCACCTCGGCCGCCCAAGGCTTGGGGAGGGCGGATGAGGGTGGAGGAGACGCCGGATGATACCCGGATGCCAACAGAGGAGCCTACTAACATACGGTGACAGCCCGTTAAAATGATGGAGACAGGAGGGGTGTGGCAGCCCTCCCCTGGCGGATAAGCGACGGTGAGGAGACTAAAGTGAGGCCTGTCGGGAAAGGGAGGCGGTGACCACGATCGCTGGGAAGGCGTTATCCGCCCAATCAAGACTGTATGTGAGGGAAGGAGTGCAATAAACCGCTGACCACAGGGGCTGAAAGATCAGGCGGTCAGGAGATGAAGGAGCCTGGGTTCGAGACTAAGTGCAGAGAGTAAGCAAAGCGACGTCACAACAACCAACTGACTTCTGAGGCGGAGGATGTTCGGGCCGCATAGGAAGCACACCGGCAGTAAGAATGCTGCACACGGACACACCCGGCCCGGGAGGGTTACAAAGATCAAATATTAAGAGCGCCGCAAATCCCTGGCGGCCTGGTGGGAACTCTGATAAATACCAGGGTGCAGGAGTAAGTGTGAATCTACAACGGAGGAACCGGGAGGGGGCAACAAAGCAAGTCAGTGCAAGTAAGATCAGGGTGCTGGTCTGTAATCACACCACTTGCCGGCCGGTGTGTGCGAGAGGACAGAACGTCGGGGGAACAGGGTGAAAACCTGACAGGCCGCAGGGGTTACCCCGGTAACCCCTGGCAGGCAGCAGCAGCTAACCCAGTGACCCAAAAAGAAAATACTACATGGACGGCTCACCTCAGACTGAAAAATGACCAGGGGGAAGAACGCTAAGAGCACCCACCAAATGAAACTAGACAAATTCACCCTCCCGAAAGGAACTGAAGCCCAAGATCCCCCTCGTGAACACCTACCCCCGGAGGCTCAGGCAGCATCGAACGAAGATACACTATCCCTGCATGACATTATGGAGGCTGTACGAGGGGTACAAACGGCACTGGAGACTCAAATAGACTCCGTACCAACAGAAGTTTCATTACTCCGTGCAGACTTACGTAATAAGGGGGAAAGAGTGCAAACAGTGGAAGACTCCACAAAAACTCTACTCCAAGACACCTCAATGCTCAAAGCTCAAATGAAAGAAATGCAAACACGTAATGTCCAACTGGAGGCCAGGCTCGAGGATCAAGAAGGGCGATCGAGACATAACAACGTTCGAATCCTGGGGGTCCCCTGAGGGCTCAGCAGCTGACCTATTCATGGAGGAATTGATTAAGGGACAGCTTCAACCAAAGGAACTCTCAAAGTTTTTCTCAGTTGAGAGAGCTCATCGTGTCCCGGGAGGACGCCTCAATCCTGCGGCCCCACCGAGACCCATCATAGCACGTCTCTTTAGTTATAGAGATCGAAACGCCATACTACAAACTGCCAGTATGGCCTCGCCCGTCCTATTTGAGAACTCGCAGATTACCTTCTTCCCGGATTTCACCCTAAAGACACAAAGACTAAGGCGCAGCTTCATCGAGGTGAAGAGGGCGCTCAGAGATAAAGAGGTGAAATACGCCATGCTCTTACCAGCACGCCTCCGTGTGGAATCCGGGGGGAGGGTTTGGTTCTTCGTTACGCCGGAGGAGGGATGGGACTGGCTAGAGGGTTGGAGGACCGTTGGAGGCGCCCGCAGTGAGACCCGATGTGGAAAAACAAAGAAAACAACGATGGGCCCAAATGAGCGACTAACCGAAGAGGCACACACAGGTGATGCCATGAAATCAGCGACCGAGAGCCAGGCTAGTTGATACCGAGGAAAAGTGGCTAAGAGCAAAGTATCTTTGTGGACTGGCTGGACAATTATCTGTTGAAGTAACTTTGATCTAAATGACCTACCGTCCAGCTGTCATACTGGGAAGGGAAAAATGCAACGTAGAACCTGGTCAGCGGCCTGGGCAGGAATGGGCTGCAACAGTGAACCACCTTAGAACTGATGAAAATTGAAGATCTATATTAATGGCGGACAGACTAACTGTAAGGCCGAAGATGGGATGGGGGAAGAGTTGAAGGGCAAGCGCACGTTCCCTATGTTTGGGTAGGGTCGACAGGCTCTCTGCTGAGTTGGGGGGGCGGGCAACTGGGGCACCGCCTGGCAGGGTTGCAGGGTGGGGAGTGGCAGGGAGGACGGTTGTTTCAATTTTTTTAGTTGCTTTGTTGTGCTGTTTTCTATGTTACATGGAACAAGCAGATAGTACTCTCCAACATGACCAAGACACTGTGTCCTAAACTGGGGGCCCAAGGGTGCATTGGGAGGGAAGAAACCCAGCAAAGCCCCTACAAATTGCTAAAAAGAAAAACAGATCAGCTGTAACATGACAGGACAAGTTCAAGCTGAAATGAAGTTAATGTCCTGGAACGTAAATGGGCTAGGGAGTAAAGTCAAGCGAGGCATAGTGCTCCAGTTTATAAAAAGACACTCCCCGGATGTGGTTCATTTACAGGAGAACCACCTTATGGGAAACAGCTGTAAGGCTTTAAATCGCTGGGGTTACGAAATGAAAGCACATGCAGAATACACATCTGGATCAAGGGGGACTGGAATTCTCCTAAAGTAAGGACTGCCCCTTATAATAGAAAAAACATGGACGGACAGACTGGGTAGATATGCGGCGATCTTGGGGGCATGGGCAGACGAAGTAATAAATATCCTGTCAGTATACGTCCCTCCTACGCTAAGAGACTCGACCCTGACGGACCTGGGGGCTCAAATATGGGACCTTCCAGTGGGTTGTCTATATCTGGGAGGAGATTTTAATATGGTGGGCTGCGACTTTCTGGACTGTACGCCACCAAGGGCCCACAACCCCACTCAAACACGATTGGCAGAATTTCTCTTAGCTTTAGGCCTGATAGACGTTTGGAGATCTCTAAATCCAACTACACCAGAGTACACGTTCCACTGAGGAGCACATGGTAGTAGATCGCGAATTGACATTGATTTCCTTCCCCACGCTCCTCCCCCACTTTTCAGACATCAGACACTTAGCGAGGGTATCTCAGACCACTTTCCCATATGGGCAAGATATAAGGTGGGTGGAGTGTGGCGCTCACTGGCCATAAATCCCTGGTATATTAAAGTACCCAAAATAAGGAAGGGTCTGGAGGAAGCCACTAACCTTTACTTTCAGGAAAACGTTAATAAAGTCACGTCACCGCATACATTATGGGAAGGATATAAGACGGTGGTAAGGGGGCAGGCCCTCTAGCTGATATCAGGGCACAAAAAAAGAGAAAAGAGCGACAGTTGTGAAGCTTGAACAGAAATCCTTGATTTAGAACTTCAAATAGTAAGGAACTACGATGACGATTTACAACATATTTTAAGACTGAAACAACAAGAGTATAGAGACTGCATCACAGAGGAGGCCAGGAACAAAATCACCAATACCCAGCACCGTGTATACGAAACTGGCGACAAAGCGGGCAAACTACTGGCCTGGTTGGATCCGCGCCAGAGAGCAAACAGGTGGGTCCCTTCTATTACCTCTGGACCGGGGGAGGAGGGGAGATCAGAAATCCGTATTGCTGAGGCCTTTGCAGACCATTATGCGGAGGTCTACTCCGCAAGTACGAAATATTCAGAACAGGAATCCCTAGAGTTCCTGAAAGACATCTCACTCCTGGTTTTGACGTAAGAAGAACGCCAGCCGCTGGAGGAGGACCTCACTGTAGCTGAAATAACTCAAGCTACTGGAGCCCTGAAGTCGGGCAAGGCAATGGGGGCAAATGGTATCCTAATAGAACTATACAAACTAACGACACAGGTAACTGCACCCCACCTACTGACAATGTTTGAGGAGAGCAAAACCATTGGCAGACTCCCAATAGATCAGAGATTGGGGACAATAGTTGTAATACATAAAGAGGGAAACCCAAGGGACCAATGTACGTCATATCCGCCAATTTTGTTTGTGAATGCAGAAGCAAAATTCTTGCAAAGCTATTGGCTCAGAAGCTTCTCCCTCTGCTCCCAGCCCTGGTCCACCCATAGCACTGCCCTAAATTTCAGGCGCCTACATGGTGTCATGGGACGTGTCCACAGAATCAAAGAGGACGCTTCGGTCCTATCCCTAGATGTGCGGATGGCCTTTGACACTGTGGAATGGCGATATATGGTCGCGGTGCTCAAGCGTATGGCATTTGGACCGATATTTCTGTCCTGGCTCAGCCTCTTGTATACAGCACCCCAGACGCAGGTAGCGGTAAATGGGGAAAAATCTTGTTTATTTCCGCTGCAGCATGGCACAAGACAGGGATGCCCCTTGTCCCCCCTAATCTTCGCGTTGATGCTCGAACCAGTGGCAGCATGGATCCGCAGAGATCCAAAAAATACACGGCCTACGATGGTCGGAATGTTGCGTCCCCCCGAGCCTCTATAGCGAGAATACTAAGTATCTTTGCTGCGTTTGGAAGGTACTCAGGATATATCATCAATTGCGCTAAGTAAGTGGTGTTTGTTCTTAGTGGTCAGAGACCGAACCTGCCGGTTGACTGTGAGGCGCAGGTGGCCACGGAGGGATTCCGGTATCTGGGCATCTTTATAACAGCAAATCAGGCACGCTTTCAAGCCAGAAACCTACAACCTCCTCTGGATCACCTCAAAAGCGATATACACCACTGGCGAGCCCTCCCCCTCTCACTCCTTGGTAGAGCGGCGCTGTTTAAAATGATGGCCCCGCCGCAATTTTTATATGCATTACAAAATACACCCTTCCCGGTTCCAGACTCATACTTTAACTCAATAGACAGAGCGGTGCGCTCCGTCCTGTGGGATGGGCCCCCCCACCCAAGGATAGCCCTTAGTAAATTGACCCATAGTTGGCATGATGGAGGAATCGCGTTCCCACACACCCAAACATATTACAGGGCAGCTCAACTTGCAACCATCAACCAATGGGTCCACCAACCACTAGCAGAACCGGCATATCAAATGGATCGGCAGGTACTGCAGCCGAGAGGCTATCTCCACACGCTTTATACTGAGCCACGGCGACTCCCCTTGGAGGGTCCCACGGCGGTGACGGTTCGCCAGTGGCACTCAGCTCTGTCCAAATTAGGATGGAAGAATAAACTCACCAAAGCCACACCACTTTGGGAATCTCAACAGCTGGGTGCCTCAGAAATAAGAAGGTTTCGATAAATGGGACTTAATAGGAATTTCGAGGCTGGGGGACCTTCACACGGGGGTAGAGATAGTCTCGTTTGAACATCTACAAAAAACATAGGAACTGGCCCGGATGGAGTATTTCTGCTACCTGCAGATCCGACATGTTATACAGGCAGCAGTGCCCCGGGGTCTGAGCTCCCGGAGTTGTCACCTCTGGAATGTAGACTCCTCGAGGAACACTTGCCCCGAAAGGCAATATCGCTCACTTACCGAAAGCTCATTAACAATTTACCAGACACTCTT
Organism: Calotriton arnoldi; assembly: GCA_963921515.1. Classification (NCBI taxonomy): domain Eukaryota; kingdom Metazoa; phylum Chordata; class Amphibia; order Caudata; family Salamandridae; genus Calotriton; species Calotriton arnoldi. The sequence goes on from CAWUFW010023601.1 coordinate 48,942, forward strand.
ACAGCCCTGAAAGACCGCTGGGGTCAAGACATAATGGACTTACAAGGGAAGGACTGGCCCGAAGATGTATCCTCCCCGAGGGAGGTAGCCATCAGTGCCCGTTTCAGACTAGTCAAGCTCAAGATCCTGCACAGAGTGTACATCTCCTGCACTACACTTGTGAAGATGGGTCGTAGGACAGACCTGTAGTAGAGTGTGTGGGGGGGTGGGATCGTTTTACTACATACTATGGACATGTCAGAAGATTCAGGACTACTGGCAGGCGACTGTCATGCATGTCAGGGTTAGTAGTAGAAGAGCTTACACTTTTGCCTAAATGGTGCCTCCTAAATGTGTGGAAAGAGACAAACCTGGGGCGAGCAGATCAAACCTGGGTAACCCTGGGTCTTATGTTGGCAAAACGCAATATAGCTCGCCACTGGGGAGCTACACCCACCCCCGCCCACGCTCCGAGATTGGAAGAGGGATATGGACTGGTGTATGCTGGCAGAGAAAGCAGTCTATGTGAAAAGAGGGTGCCTGAAAAAGTGGGGAAAATTTGGAATATATGGAATCAATATAGGGGGAATCCATGTACGGGAGATGATGCAACCTTATGGCTAGAGCCGTCGACCTTGAAGCTGGGGAATCAGGTTGGAGTCTCGGCAACGTTGCTCAACATCCTGTGATTCTGGGCAAATCACTTAATCTCCCCGTGCCTAACAAAAATGAATGTGTCCTTCTGTAACGAAACTGGTGCTCATGTGAAGCGCTCTAATACCTGATTTCGCGGGTCTAGTTCACGCTATATAAAACTCTAAAAAAAAAAAAAAAAAGCATTTGCAATGCAATAGGTCTCGCATTTACGCGAGTATAAACTATTGCCATTGCAAATGACAATGCCTTTTATTTATATTTTATAAACCAAAACATAAATAATTGAAAAACCGACCCACTTGGAATCAGATCTTGAATTCCAGGAGGTATGTCCGCTCCACCTGACTCATAATGAGGGTCCACATAGCTAGGGACGAACGGATCCTACTATACTACAAAACAACCAGACCTGAACCACCACATAGTATCTGACATACAATCAGACATAAGGAACACTACTAGCGAAAAAGAGACCAACACAGTGCTCAAATTAATGTAATTTCTAACTATACTAATTCACCACTAATCCTTTTTGGGCTCCGGAGTAGCGTGCTACTCGCCAAAGAGTGCTTTGACGCCTCATCTGGGGTAGTAAGCGCTATATAAATGCAATTACAATTACACACCGCCAGGTAATCAATATCATACGAAACCCAGCAGTAGAGTTGTAAGGATGCCATGGGCCCTGGTGCAGGCAAGAAAAACGCCTCCTTTGACTACTGCTGGGGTAGTAAAATACAGCAATTATCAGGGTTCAAAAGCCTTGGTGCCACTGCACCTGCTGCACTGATAGTAGCTATGCCCCACCCAGCACGAACAGACACCCGCCACGTTTAGGACGGTCCGAAAGTCTATACAGTGCCTGAATTCACCAGGTACAAAAGCATATTATGTTCCATCACTCAGTGCCAGCAAGGTAAGGCATCACTGAGCTGAAAGTAACCATCTTCAATGGGAAGAAAGGGACACAGGGGAGTGAGAGGCAAAAAGAACTCAGGTGTGATGCTGTCAGGATAGCGCTGCAGGAGGACGTCTCTAGGCACCTGAGCCAGGACGCTCTGACCCAGAGCAAATTCTGGGTCAGAGAAAAGAACCGCTTCTGGAAATAAATTGATGCGGTTATGTATGCGGCGCACAACTCAACTAAACCGCCCCTTGTGGGGAAAACATCACTTCCAGGGCTTTTAATGCGACTCGTGTCCTGTAATTAGTGTTCTTCAATTAAAGGGTGGAGCCAGGGGCCTGTCCCTTCGGGCTTCGCAGAGACGCAGACAATCTGTTACAGTGGGTTAACTGGGGGCGGGGTTCCGTGGCTCAGAATTGAGGGGCGGTTATGAGGTGTTACTGCCTGGCTCTTCTACGGCAGTACAGAACAAAATTCAAACTACAAGGTGCAGCGTGCTACCCATGTAGGTAAGCGCTCCGGCGCCCCACATGGAGTACTAAGCGCTATGTAAATGTTGCAATACATTACAGCCGTGTTTTTTCAAACCAAAACCACGAAATACGTAACAAAGCTGAGAGTGGGAGGTGAGTGCGTGTAGAGAGGGAGAAAAGAAACGCGCAGGTCAGAGTCCGGTGAGTGGGAGAAGTAGCCGATGGGTCTGAGGGCCGGAGAAAGAGGGGCGGTGAAGAGATGTGAGTGGGATGAGCAGTGAAAGTGAAAATGAAAGCTTGGTCAGTGAAAAGTGAGATTGTGCAAGACGGGAGAGAAGAACGGGGCAACGCCGGTGTCGGAAAGGACACAGAGGCAGTGCCAAGAAAGAAAAGAAAATGCCATCCTAAATTAACTTGTTTTATATGGAACTCAGTACCACAGGTTTTGTTGTTTCAATGTGCTATAAAAACTGCTATGACTATTACCCAATTTAATGGCCTCAAAGTGTCGACCTGGGAAGCATAAAAGACTGAAGTGGCCCTTTTACAGTTCACAAGCAGGTGTCAGCCCTCACTGCTTAAATCACTGAGCCTTGCTTAAAAAAGCAAATGCTTTTTAAACGGTGAAAAATGTCATAAAAAATAGCAAGCAAATGGGAGAGGTGCAGCGACAGAAGGGGACATAAAAACTATGACAAAACAAAAAAAATAGGGAAAGGAGTAAATAAACTTAAGGGTGGGAGACCTAAGAAGAGAACGGAGAGACGAGAACAGACATTTTTTGTAGTTTTATTCAGCGCATTGATGGGATTGACATGTGCACTAGTTACATTAAACACAGATATTAAGTGATTTGTCCAGAATCACAGGATGCTGAGCCTACGCCGGGACTTAGAGCTGGTTTCCCAGTTGCATAGTCGCCAGTTCTGGCTGTAACCCACATCCTCTCCCCAGATGACAAATGCTGAGGTAAGACAAGAGAGAAGGTTAGGGGGTGGATGCATGCAGAGAGAATGGCGAAAGGGGCTGCGGTGGTGAGAGATACAATATAGACAGGAAGGAGATACATAGGGGTAAAACGAGGGAGAGGAAAGTGTTGCTATGGGTAACTGACAGAGAGAAGAGGAGGTGAGGCGTGGGGAGGAAAAGGTAGATTTTAAAAGAAGGGCGAGTTGGAGAGAAGAAAAAAAGGAGGAAGAGAAAAATCTGGAGATTAGTAAAGAGTACAGAGACGAGAGATTAGTAGACCTGAAAAGGAGAGAGGTGCGGAAGGAAAGAGGACACAGAAGGTGGAGAGAGATACAATTTAGAGAGAGAGGGAGAAACAAAGAAAGAAAATAGGAGTCAGGAAGAGGGACTACAGAACGTAGAGATGGAGAGAAGAAAAGAGAGGAGAAATGTGTAGGAGAGCGGGGCACGATGGAATGAGACGAGAAAAAATGGTGTCGAAGAGAAAAGAGAAAGCTACAATACAGAACAGATGGCACCCTGCGCGCCCCTGCTCGTTCCCGCAAGCTGCAGGCCGCCACACGCACGAGTGAAGGTCTGGAGTGATTGCAAGAGGCCCTCTCCTAGGGCAGCGCATGCGCGCTGCGCTAGGCGAGACCTAAAAAGGAGGCTGTGGCCCAACGAGGATTAATAATGCCAACCTGTGACACAGTGTAATATTGCGTGATTGTGCTTTCAATAACGAGAATGTAAATATATTTGTACTGCTCTGTTATAATAAACAGATATTTAAAAAAAAAAAAAAAATTACTCTCCTAAAGAAAATAAAGGATACTGTTAGTCATGTATTCAACTCCACAAAAAAGAGTAAATGGAAAACACCAGCTGTTCCATTGAATCAATTCTGAAGCCGTATACAAAATAGTAGTTGTCCTCGCTAGCCATGCTTGAGGGGGCATTGGTAAGTCTAGGCTCCAGTGATGATTAACACTGGAATTTGATGCAATGTTTTGGGCTGAATCAGTCTCAGAAGGTGATGAGCTGCACAGAAGTGGCTTGAAGTGCAAAATGCCCACAAAGTACAGTTGGGCCAGCAAGTCGAAACTGAATCTACGGCCATCAAAATGTGTGAAACGTCAGGCAGTTAAAACAACTGCAGAGCTTCCAATTTATGGCGATGGTTCAAGGTTGATGATCTGAGCCAAAGCACAGAACATGGTGTGAGAACAAGCAGCGTACTGGAGCTCACGCTGACAATTTGAACATGAAACTCGTAACAGTCAAGGTGTATCACAGCAGCTTCAAAGATCGATCAGTGATTAGAACCCATATCTCAGTTATCCAAGTGGAAAGGTAGAATACCAATAAAGGCAGATCAAGGTGCAGGAATCTCAGGTTTTGGGCAGTCTGTGCTTACATTGTATCCGTACAACGAGGTTGTTTAAAATGCACACAAAAGGATAAGAGTACCGCAGTAGCAGTTACCAGCAAAGTATCTTTAGCGACTACATGATGGTAAACACAACAAAATCAATGTAAAAGGAGAAGGGATAATAGGGTTAAGGACATGGAGGAAATGAATGATGCTAGCACTGTAATATCAAATAGTTGTGACAGGAGTCCCTCAATAATGTAGCAAGTACAGAAATATTACTTCAAGTTATAAGTTGCCGCTCCTCAGTCAAACAAATGCCTCAGACAAGTGCTCTGGTGTTCTAGCAGGATCTTCCAATTTGCTCCAATAGCAGTCCAAGTACCCGCATCCACTTCAGATTTACCACTCCTGTCGAGTTGCATACCTTGGAGGCTATTTGCAATGGTAACTTACACCCATGAGTAATTTACACATACAAGATTACTCATACACGTTTGAGTAACTTTGCTACTTTTGGCTAATCACCATTTACAGGTGTAAATTTATTCAAAAGTGTAGATTTGCATAACTCCACTCCCTGAAACGAGGTGAAGCCAAATTTACAAATGTAAGTTACTGGTGTGCAGACAGAATATCGAGTTTAAAATATCGAGTTGCACAAACATCGAGTTAGAAATATCGTGATTCAGAAATATCGACAGCAAGAATATTGTGTTCAAGAATATCGACTTAAGGTAAGTAATATCGATTTTAAAAATATCAAAGTGTTTAATATCAGTTGCAAAATTATTAAAAATTGTTAAAAATATCGATTTTCGTAATTAATGTTATGTATTTTAGTATATATTTTAAATGTATGTGATGTATTTTTTTTGTATAAGAATTGTGTGCATTTTTAATATATGTTACATTTTTAGTAGTTATTAATTTTATTTTATTTGAATTTTGTGTTTTTAGTTCCGTAGCGGGTTGTCGGTTTATAGGGGAATAGGGTGGGAAGTCATTTAATTATCTTAAATTAATTGATTATCTTTTATTTATTAATATTGGTTTAATTGAGATGTTATAGTGTTAAATGTGTAAAGTAATTTATTATTAATTAATAATTTGTAGTTCATAATAATTATTTAATTTGTAATTAATTATGGTAATTGTGTAATTAATTTTAGGTGTATGTTTTGGTGTTTATAGGTGTAAAGGGTGGGAAGTAATTTATTTTTAATTGATGAATTAATAATTGGTTGTTTATTGATTTTAATTAAGTAATTGGTAGTTTAATTATGGTAATTGCGTACTTAATTTTAGGTGTGTTTTGATGTTTATAGGTGTAAAGAGTGGGAAGTAATTTATTTTTAATTGATGAATTAATAGTCGGTTGTTGATTATAATGAACTAATTGGTAATTAATTATGGTAATTGTGTAATTAATTTTAGGTGGGTGTTTTGGGGTTTATAGGGGTAAAGAGTGTTAAGTAGCATATATTTTTTATTAATAATTATTTGTTAATTGATATTAATTAAATTAATTAAAACTTTATTATGGCAATTGTGTAATTATTTTTGGTGTATGTTGTGGTGTTTATAGGGGTAATGGATGGGAAGTAATTTGTGTTTAATGAATTAATATTGATATTTATTTTGGGTAATTGTTTATTTTTTGTGTGTGGTTCTTACTTTTAAAAGTGAAAAGGGTGGGTATTAAATTTTAATTACTTTATAATTAATTGTTAATAGTAATGGTATTTTTAAATTAAAAAAGTTTTAATTGTGTGTTATTATTTTATAGTATAATTTAGGTGTGTGTTGTGGACATTATAGTCTTAAAGTGTGTGTAGTTAATTAATGTTTATTAGGTTGTTTTATTAATATTTTTTAATTGATTATTAATTATGTTAATTATGGAAGTAAATGTAACTTAAAATGTTGAAATGTTATGTTATTTGTGTGGTGTTATAGGGTAGGAAAAAAATAAATACATCTATGTATTAATGTTTTTGTTTGTAAATATTTTCTAGTTTAAAAGAATTATTTTTCAAAATATATTATTTTATTTTAAATTTGTAGGTTTTTGTTACATATAATTATTATGTTTTCTGTTTATATATTTTATATATTTGATTTAAAAAAATTAATATTATTTATTTACTTTTATATTTTTCTTTTATTAACTGTTTGAGTGTGAATAGTAATTTTTGCCTCTCCGCCATCCAACACTTTCCCTACTGTTGCACTCACTGGAGTAGGAATAGTAATTTTTACTCCTCCGCTATCCAACACTTTCCCTACTGTTGCACACACTAGAGCAGGAATAGAACATTTTACCCCTCTGCTGCTCAACACTTTCCCTACTGTTGCACTCACTGGAGTGGGAATAGTAAATTTTACCCCTCTGCTATCCAACACTTTCCCCACTGTTGCACTCACCAAAGTGGGAATAGTAAATTTTAACCCTCCACTATCCAACACTTTCCCTACTGTTGCACTCACTGGAGTTGTAATAGTAATTTTTACCCCTCCGCTATCCAACACTTTCCCTACTGTTGCACTCACTGGAGTTTGAATAGTAAATGTAATTACTCCGCTATCCAACACTTACCCTACTGTTGCACTCTCTGGAGTGGGAATAGTAATTTTTATTCCCTCCGTGATCCAACACATTCCCTACTGTTACACTCTTTGGAGTGGGAATAGTAATTTTTGCCCCTCTGCTATCCAACACTTTCCCTACTGTTGCTCTCACTGAAGTGGGAATAATAATTTTTACCCCTCCGCTATCCAACACGTTCCCTACTGTGGCACTCTGTGGACTTGGAATAGTCATTTTTACCCCTCCGCTATCCAACACTTTCCCTACTGTTGCACTCACTGGAGTTGGAATAGTAAATTTAATTACTCCGCTATCCAACACTTACCCTACTGTTCCACTCACTGGAGTGGGACGTTATTTTTACCCCTCCACTATCCAACACTTTCTCTACTGTTGCACTGAGTATATTGTGAAATTTAAGTTTAAATATTTTTTAATAGTTTAATGTTCTAATTTATTATAGTTTTTTAAATATTTTAAATCATTGATATATATTTTTTTAATAATTTTAAACTTTTAACAATTTAAAAATAATAGTTTATTAATTGTTTTAAAGTAAATATATATGTATAAATAAATATGTTTGTATGTTTATCTTTTTTTATTAAGTTTATTTGTTATATTTTATTCAAACGTATATTAAATGTATTTTATTTTGTTAAAATTAAATTTAATATATAATGTTTTATTTTATATTTATATAAAAGTCGATATTTGTGGAAGAGGTGTGGCGCAGCGGCCATGGCGACTGACTCCGGAACGCGGGGCTCACGGTTCGATCCCCGGTGCCGGCGGCAGATCAGCCCAGCACCATTTGACTATGGGCAATAGCTCGCTTAATCTTCCCGACTGCCCCCAGCGCATTAACACCTTCGGGTAATTGTTCGCGCTTTACAAATACTGGACATTTACATATTTTATACATCTATATTTTTTGCATCGATATTTTTTAGTCAATATTTTTGTACTTACCTGTTTAAGTATAGGAGTCGATATTTTTGTCTATATTTTTTACTCAATATTTTTTACATTGATATTTATAACATTAATGTTGTGTCAGTGAACCAAGTTACTACCACCAAAGAGGAGCAGTAATAAGTCCAGCAACACACATGGTCAACCACTCATACTGCAACATCCTCTCATAGATTATAATGGAGGCAAGGAAATAATATTATATTCATTTATTTCGCTATTTAGCATTTTTAAAGATACATATAAATTCAATAGAATATTAAAACAGTATATATGTTTACAATAATTTTTTTATGGTAAGATATGTTAATAACCTTTAACTTAAAAATAATTGTGACTACCATGTTCTTAAAAATTTCAATTTCAATTAATTCTGTACTTAACGTTTTGTAGGTTTGAGTGCATATCATAGTACATAAATACAAATATTTTACTTTAGGTGCTTTTCAAAAAATCTTATTTTTTAATTTTTTATTTAATATAGTTAGTTTAGCTCCACAACCACTCCAGTTGCCAGTGACAGTCCTACTTCCAGCCCAGACCTGGAAAGCAGCACTTTTTCGCCATTATTGATAGCCTCATGGAATGTGGCAGGCTTGGCAAGCAAATGACTTCAAATAGGCCACAAATAAAGCATGTTCATCTCTCAGTGTGTGCTTTTCTCAGTAGACAGTTAGTAGTACCATCAATGGATTGAGGTCTTTGCGGCTGCTTCATGTGATGGTTTTGCGATGCTGACACCTCCTACCCAGGGTTGACAGTGAGCACTTTTATTCTCCCACATTGTCTCTCTCATGTAGAGATGTTACATTTACAACTAAAGATTTTGTCACATTGAGAACACTGATATTTTTTTTATGGTTGAGGGTTCTCTCATGTTGAATCAAACTGAATCTCTGACTGACGTTTTTCTGTCATTTAGTACAATGATGAGGTTTTTACCCAGTGTGGATTCTCTCGTGTTGAATGAGACTGGCTTTCAGACTGAAGCTTTCCAAGCTTTCAGAGAACTATTAATGCTTTTGCCCAGTGTGAATTCCCTTGTGTCTAGTGAAAGTTATTTTAAACTACAGTTTTTCTGGAATTCAGAGCACTGATAGGGTTTGAGCCCAGTATGGATTCTCTCATGTCGAATTAAAATGGATCTCTGACAGAATTGTTTCTGGCATTCGGTGCATTGATAAGGTTTTTCCCCAGTGTGAGTTCTCTGATGAGAAGTGAGACTTGATTTCTCACTGAAGCATTTCTGGCATTCAGAACACGGATACGGTTTGAGCCCAGTATGGATTGTCTCATGTCGAGTTAAACTGCATTTGTTAAAGAAACTTTTTTGACATTCAGAGCACGAATACGGTTTATGCCCAGTGTGGGTTCTTTCATGCAGAATAAGGTGAGGTTTCTGACAGAAGCTTTTCCAGCATTTAGAGCACTGATAAGGTTTCTGCCCAGTGTGAGTTCTCTCATGTCGAATGAGATGGTCTTTCTGATTAAAGCTTTTCTGGCATTCAGAACACTGATAAGGTTTTTGACAAGTGTGGATTCTCGTGTGTCGAGTGAGACTGCCCCAACACCTGAAGCTTTTCTGGCACTCCGAGCACTCATATGGTTTTTGTCCAGTGTGGATTCTCTTGTGTCGAGTGAGACTGCCCCAAAAACTGAAGATTTTTGGCACTCTGAGCACTGATATGGTTTTTCACCAGTGTGGATTCTCACATGTCGAATGAGAGAGGATTTGTGACTGAAACCTTTCTTGCATTCAGGGCACTGATGAGGGTGTTGTCCAGTGTGAGTTCCCTCATGTCGAATGAGGCGGTCTTTCTGACTGAAGCTTTTCAGGCATTCAGGGCACTGATAAGGTTTTTGTCCAGTGTGAATTCTCTTGTGTTGAGTGAGACCGCCCCAAAAACGGAAGCTTTTTTGACACTCGGAGCACTGATATGGTTTTTCTCCAGTGTGGATTCTCACATGTTCAATGAGAGAGGATTTGTCACTGAAACCTTTCTGGCACTCTGGGCACTGATAAGGTTTTTGTCCAGTGCGAGTTCTCTTGTGTTTAGTGAGGTGGGATTGATAACTAAATCCGTTCTCACATTCATTGCTCTTATTCGAGATGTATGCATCACCGTGTTGTGTTTGTTCCTGGATACATGCCATCTTAAGACTGAGTCTGATTCCAGAGTCTGTACTCGTTTATATTACACTCAGCATTAACTTCTAAAATAAACTGAAGATGCTCTTCTTAACATTTGTATTGAACTAATTTTAGCTTTTATCTGGAGATCAATTTCGTACTTTTAAAGGCAGCCTATCTAACTTGTCTTATAACTTTCACCGAGGAGCCCCCTGTAATTATTAAGATGTCTCCAATGGATTCATTTTCTCTAAGTTATGCCGGGGTGATTTTGTGACTCCAATTTATCACATTTGATTTAGGATTTTTAAAAACACTGATAAGGTCTTTGGGGTTTAGTGTTTGCCTGTTAAGTATATTTGCTTATACAAGTAATGACAGGTGAATAGGCATTACAGGGTGGTTTATGAATTATCAATAGCAAAGCATTGGCCCCTTTTAAGATTTCTGTGCCAGTATATGCTTTTTCGCTCAACGGCTAAGGCAGATGCATGATCACTTTGGAGGTCCAGGACACTTTGAAACCACTCCGATCAACCCAACAGACACAGTTGGAGGGGAAAATCTTTCTATATGGGAAATGATAATACAGCGTCTTCACGGTAATGACATCTGAGAGAGAGCATTTCTTTTAAACAATGTTTTCTCTCCTCTGAATCACAGGAGATGTAGACAAAAGCTTGCTCTGTTAAACTGAGGTCATTAGTCTTTTTGACAGTTCTGTCACATCACATGTACGGATACTGATCGGTTGGGGAGCGGTTTGGGTCTCCAAGGCTTTTCTCATAAACCATTGGATAGAATTTACAACAGTGATTATTCTCACGTGCACTGCATGGGTATTAATTGTTGCCAATGTTTTTTGTTCTACCAATCTTGAAATGTTTACATTAAGTGAAAATATTCTTACAATTAGTAGATGTAGACTTTCAATTTGCACTTGTGTTTCATTTATATTTCAGAGGCAACTCAATATCAGTAACTGATTCTTGGTAAACATTTATGGTCATTTTCCTTTACAGATTTTGACAACTTTCAAATTAAGCAGTTTCTTCCGCTCCAAGTTCCTCACCATTCCTGGCACTTAGAATGTGTTTCTCCCCTAAAGCTCCAGAATGTTTTAACTTTACTTGAATTAATCCTTTTTGTTGTGTTTCAATAAATTAAAACCTTCTTTTTTCTGTTCATGTTTCAGTGACCTGTAGAAATAGAGTTAGAGATTGTAAATGAACATGAAGAAAAAATACTTATGACCTTATACTTAGCTGAAAGAAACATTTACAGAAACAAGATAGAAGATCTGTTTGAGTTGAATTTATGATAGTGGTAAAACAGCACTTGGACACTGTGTAGATCGGGAGCTTGGGACCACTGGAACTCGAGATTGTGAGAGCAAAAGAAGTGAATATTTAAGAAAGAAACAAAAGTTACACATATATTGTGAATGAGATTCTCAGCAGCCAACACCATTAATTTACACTTTCTGTGGCAATGGCTGGCATCATAGTGAGATATTTATAATACTTTTTTATCAATTATCAGATGCAATTTACTCCCCTACCCACTTAGAGTGTTCATCTATTCCTTTTCCCGTGATTTAGAAAGGGACATTTTATTGACTAAAGGAATTGGCCTTCTTGTAATCACTGCTTTAAATGCCACCATAGAGTGAGGCCGTGTCCAGTTAGCTCAGTGGAATTCACCATTTCAAATTGTGGGAAAGATAAGGACTTACTTGGTGGCCAGGAACTCATCACACTCCTTCAACAGGACCCGAGCACTGCAACACCTGAAAAAGGGGAAGAAAACATCACAACAGCAAAGGAGATAAAAAAGGACAAGAAAAGACAAGACAACACAGGATAGAGAAAAAAAAGACTATCTTCCACTTTCACCACAGGGACCCAGCACGACCCATAAATGGTAAACAAGACAGATAAGGGCAGGATTAGAGGACGTGATGAATAGGAAACGTGGAAGTCAGATCCAGAGAGCAAGGACGCAGACGGAGCAGTCCGAGGGAGGAGACAAATGCGCCGACAGTCAAGGAACTGCTGGGCAACACGGGAGGCAAGTCCTCAAGGACCAGTGCGTCCCACCCCAGGTAGAGACCGGACCTGGACTAGGCCGCACCACATTCACATACCCATGGAAATGTGGCTCGATCTGGTGGATGCCAGGGTACGTGGCTGGTCGTACACATTAGTGGGAATGCAAAAATTGAAGGGGGAGGTTTGCAGGAACATTGGGAGGCCGGACACTACTACAACACCCTGCATGGCGACGCGCTTTGCCAGAGAACCCTTAGTATTCGTAAGAGCCCTAGAGTAAGAGGAAGAAAGAAGAAAGCTTTGCATAATTTATTCAACTGGAGTTGATTAGCTTGACCCTGGAGAATATTAACTTTTGTAAGAAAGCACGCTCAAAGCAGCTAGCAAACAATCAAAGAGGACTAAATAAAAGTCACAGATTTGTTTTTTTATGATCAAAAGCTATATAGCTAGGGAATAATCTGGAGATGGAGTGAAATTCCGGAAGCAGAAGAGATACAAAAAAACAAAACAGAGAGAGAGAGAGAGAGAGAGAGAGACACAGAGAGAGACTAGAGAAGAAATAAGAGAAATGGAAATAGAGGGTAATGGGAAACCTTACCTGACAATTATTTTGTTTGTTCCCCCGGGGATGGCAGCAGCACCACCTGGTCCATCCTAGAATACCTTGAAAGCAAGTAAAGAGACACTTCAACCAAGAGCTCATTTACATTAAACGTGAATCACACTACATCCCATCTTCCAAACAACCATCCTTAACTTACAAAGCAAAGGGAACTTTGTTCTATGGTAACTATTGTAAAGCACCTTTGGTCTATGAATAAATAGATTTTTTTTAAACCTTTTTATTCTACTGGTACATACGATGAAACCCACAACACACATCTTCCTCTAAATCAAAACCTTGCGCTACAATGAGCACACCATGAACCCTTGTTGAACAAGGTCTGGGTGGATATACAGCTCACCCACATGCTGAAAAAGGTCTGAGTGAACATACAGGCCACCCACAGGCTGAACAAGGTCTGAGTGAACACACAGCGCACCCACAGGCTGAACAAGGTCTGAGAGAACACACAGCGCACCCACAGGCTGAACAAGGTATGAAAGAACAGCCTGAGCACCTTCAGGATGATGAACAAGGTCTGAGTGAACAGACAGTGGACGCACAGGCTGAAAAAGGTCTGGGTGAGCATGCAGCGCACCTACAGGATAAACAAGGTCTGAGTGAACATATAGCGCACCTACAGACTCAGCTAGCAGACCCTAACAGCACAGCCACTTCTTCATAGCCCCATCTTTCCATTTAGAGCCTATGAAACATGCAAATTAAAACAATCTGGTGGTCAAACAGCATGTTAAAGCCCTTGTACATAATTCAGTCAAACCTCCATAAATCAATCAACCACTCTTAGAGCTACAGGAACCATGCTCTCTGAACAACAGCGATTCAAGTTCAAGCTGATGCAGCGTGCGACGAAGGCTGATAAATGGCAGCAACAAGGCATCAATGGAAATCCAATCTCAGTTCTTAAGGTGAATCAGGAGGGGAAGGGAGGCAACCACCCAATAGGACACTGAAGACAGTTGAGGCAGCAGGGGAAACGTCATCTATAATAGGTTAGTCAAATGGCTGGTTGGTGATGTTGGAGTCAGCAAGTCAGATGAAGGACATTCAAGAATGCAGAACCCATAGGCACTCCACTGTGATGGAAGCTATGCGGTCAGTGAGCAAGTTAAAACGACGCAGATAAGATGATAATGTGCAATTAGCGACCAATGCCCCGGAAGGGCAAGGAGTGAAGCAATGCCTTGCACGATGGGTGGTCACCCATTCCATGGCCGGCAACAGTGAATGGAGGGCAGCACAGCTTCCCAGCACAGGGCCAGGCAGGTATATGAGCGGACAGGGAAGCTGAACAAGGGCACACCTGTCAAGTCAATATGGATGAATGCATGTTTATGGTATTACTATAGCACGAACACTGCCAAAAGGCAACAGCGCACTGTACATGGTCAGAGACAAGCATAAAGTGAACAAGTGATAGGAGAGGTAGCTGGTTTGTGGGCGGTTAATGCATTTGTGATATAGGGTTCTTTAAAGAGGTGCATCTTGATCTCTTTCACAGATTGGAGCAGCTTTGGGACGGCGGTCCTGATGGATACAGGGATGTTGTTCAAATGTGGATTGCTCACCTCTCATCCTTTTGAGCCCTTCATGAGGGGGCAGAGAGGATCCTGTTGAAACAAATGGAGAAGACATTTTTTTTTGAAGGAGAGAAGTTTGTTTGGAGGGTTCTGTCATTGATGTGGGAGCTGCGTGTTGGGGTTCCCCTCAGAAAAGGGGATGAGAGCCTGATGGGGTAGATTAGAGCACTGTAGGGCAGTTATGTGGGATTGGAGATCAGGGGGCTCCTGGCATTCCGACAGGTGAGGTCAGGGAATGTACCCGAGTGCATTGCTTCTGTGCAGCCGCAGCACCGATGGGATTGCACCCCTTGGAGTGACTAACAGGAAATGTTCAGTGATCCTCCAGAAGGAAAGGTCCTAGTCTGTCTGTAAGTTCTCGACAGGTAAGCATGTAATAGCTGGCAGGATCCGGGGAACTGCGTGGTGTTTGGGGGTGGATGGTTGAGGGGGTAGGAGCCAACACTGGTTTCATATGGACTGAAGGATGTGCAAAATGAGCAACATTTCAAGGAAGTATTACAATACAGTAAATCATACAGAGTCAGTTATTTAGCTTTTTTGGGCCAGATATCTGATATTAAGTACCAAGTGTTATCAAAGAGATTATAATTTTCTCTACAAGGGTCATCTGCTTTACAAAGAATCTCAATGCGAGGAGTGACTAAAAAGCAGCATGGGGGGCATGCAGTCAGAGGAGAGAACACAGAGTATCACTAACGTTATGCAGAACCACACAACTTTAGGGCCTACAAACAGGCAAGGGGGACACCTGAAATGGGTACTACACCTCACATGAACCCAGTACACGAAACCACCGTTGCACACAGACCAAACATCCTGGGGGGCAAAGAGGGGGGGGGGAGAGGTGAGCAGGAGGGGCTCCAGCCATAAAACACAACACAAAAATACAAGGAAGAGCTGGTAGGTATTCCGGCCACTGGCGTTCGGTGACCAGTAATGTGTACCAGTCTACTTTAGTTAGTAGTGTCATGGACTGGTCCTGGGGACAGTAGTCACCTACAACAAGCACCCACCGCTCCATGGCTAAAAGAAAAGGTCTCAATCTACTTCTGACCTTTTCCACTATACGTAAATATTGGTGGGGAGGCGCTTAAAAAAAAAGCTGAATACAGCTAGTAAATGCTGTAAAAAAAAAAACTTAACAAAGCCCCTAACAGGGTGGGCAATTCACTGGTGTGTGCAGACACCACTACTAGGCATAACATCTAATCCTGGCTTTACCACTTTACCTAAATATGCGGGAAATAAACACCAAATGTTAAGTCTCTGCAGGGCCACTATACAAGTCATCATCCTGGGATTGTGGTCCCTCTGCCTCTCCATCACATTCTCTGCCACCCCATGTGTGGTTTACTGCACTAGGAAACTACAACCAGGAGACTGTGTTTAACCCTGACCTACCGATTTGTCTAATAGTGCGCTTGGGGAATCGATGATTGCATTTATGCCTCTCCCCCTATTTATGTCCAAGATCGTGAGTATTTACAATCATCCAAGGATTGCAAGTAAACCTGTGCTTTTAAAAATGGGCTTAGACTGTGGTGACGTGTCTTTAACTAAAGATTATTTTCCGTAGTTCCCGAAGTGGTGATGATAGATTGCCAGGAATGTTCCGGGCATCTATGTTCCAGGTGCAGTTGGGTAAGTGGTGAATAAATCTTACTCTTAACCTACTGATGACATAAGAGGTTGATTTCCACATAGACATTGTCTCGGACGAGGATGGGTACACAGTGTCCACTCTCATGGACTATTCCCTAGAATATAACATAGTCAAGTAATAACCTTTGGAACAAGTAGTTCTGTGTTCATCGGATTGGTAACTTACCAAACTGTTTAGTACTAGGCGAATCCTACTATTCTGTGCCTCTGTCTACTGATCTGACAATGTGTGCACCTCGATGGAAGCTGGATGGAATAAATAAACAGCAAAGGCACATTCCCATCATATGCACCCAGCATGGATTTAATTCACTCGTTCAGAGCTGTTTCACTGCCGGTCTCCACACTCCATATCAGCATCTCTAGAGGCAACTGTGTCCCGGAGGCTGCACTATGCGGGATCCCTCCTGCCTGGCAGCGCCAAACAAGCAGGACTTTTATAGCTGACATGTGTGCACCCTGCCAGGCTGTTGCAGCTGTACTGGCATCAGAGAGCTGCACTAAATGAGTACAGGCAATGGGGCAGACCACCCAAAGACAGGATAAACCTGATGGTTCCCGGTGACAAAGAGTAATTCTTTTTGAGACTACTGTAAGGGTGTCACCAGTACTTCTGGAATGAATTCTTTTAATGTAGGCCTATAAAACAGGTTTACACTAGGTACAGTATGATTGCTATTACTAAAAAAAATTTGATCTTATACTATGTACAGCCATCCTATGTTATGTTAGGCTATGTTAATGGGCTCTTGAATGATTTTAAGACGTTTTACCCTAATCTAAATTATGGCTAAATTAATTTTTGTATCGAAATGTTTTACTTTTATGGCTACATTTTAGCTGAATTAAGTTTCTTGTTCCTGGGTACTTGATAAAATGCAGTGACTCCACCTTGAGGGACATCTCAGCCTGTGACCAGCAAATAGGTAAAAAGTCAGCTGATCATAAAGCCATAGATAAGGGCAAAGATAGGAGAAAGCCCAGCCACCATATGATGTTGGAATACACAGAGGACATAAAAGAAGTTGATTTTTAGATCTTAGATTTCTGTCAGGGTGGTGGAGAATGAGTCTGTCCAGTAGGTATTTTGGGCCTATGCATGACAAAGATTTGTAGGTCAGGCAGAGCAATTTGAACAATGCTCTCTTTCAAATGGGGAGCCAATAAAGGGCTCTGAGCATGGGGGCGGACTGCGTCCGTGGGGGCAATTTGTTGACCAATTCGGGCAGCAGTGTTTTTTACCACCTGCATTTTGGAGAAAAGGGATTCATTTGATTCGATAATTAGGGCATTGTCATAATCCAGGCGACTGATGATTAACGACTGATGATTAATACCTCAGTGAGAGTCCAGGAGCCTAAAGGAAGCCACCTAAAGATTCTCCTAAGAGGGTGCAATATGCCAAAGCAAGTGCCGCAGGTAGAGGTAAACTGGCCTTTCATAGATAGCTTATCATCTAAGAGTATACCCAGGTTCCAGGCTGTTCCACTGGGCGATGAGGCAGAGCCAAGCTCAGCCGGTCACCAGTTGTCTGTTCAGTGAAGCTCAGCTCTGCCAAACGGGAGAATTTCTGTTTTGTCCCCATTTAATTGGAGACAGTAGAGAGACATTCAGATGGCGATTTTGCTCATGCAGGCGATGAATCGCTGTTTGACGTTCTAAATGTCCTGCCCAACTGAGATGACCATCTGGGTGTCGTATGCATAAGAAAGTATTTCGAACCTGCATGACGTGACTAACTGGGCATGGAGGGATACATAAATGTTAAAAAGCACAGGGCTCAAGGAGGATCCCTCGGGGACCCTCTCGTCCAGGAGAATGGTTTTGGAATTGTAAGTGCCCAAGAAAGGTGTTTAGACCCTATCTTTGAGGAAACCTTTGAACCATTTGAGGGCAGTGCCCTATATACCTATCTGGTAGAGACGTTAAATCAAGATGGAGTGTGAGATGGTATCACATGCCGCCATGTCAAGCAGGACCAGCATGGTGGGATTTCCTGTGCCCACAATAACCTGATTGTATCTACTACTGCTAGTAGGCAGTTTCGGTTCTGTGGAAGGTCCGAAGCCCGACTGGGAGGCATCCAGCAAACAACGATTCTCCATGTAGGAAGAGAGCCGTTTGTTGACGTAAGACTCCAGAACTTTGCCCAACACAGGGAGTAGAGATATGGGGCGATAGTTAGCTAGTTCCTTGGGGTCTGCATTGGGTTTTTTAGAATAGGTGTGACGTGCTGCTTTCCATAACAGTGGAATGGTGGCCAGGGTCAGAGACTGGTTACATAGTGATGGAATAGCAGGCGCAAGAAGAGTAGATAAGGTGGCAATACTATGAGGAGGACAGAGATCAGAAGGGGAGCCGGATTTGACTTTAGCTAAGAGTCGAGCATCTGAGATTGGGAGATAGGCTCGAACCTTTTAAATACCACTGAAGTAATATTTAGTGTAGCATATTATATCCTTGTATAATTCTTTGATTAAACTATTGGCTTACTTATTCAAAGTGCTGTCTCACACAGGTAGGGAATGTTATAGCACTGTAAATATACAAGTCACTATTCCCTAGTGCACCAACCAGGATTCAAATTAGCGACCCTCCAGTTTGGAACAAAGACATCAGAAACTATAACATTAACTAACTGACCATTTCATACAGAATAGTTTAACTTGCATTTACATTTCATGTGTTTACATTATATTAAAATTCCTCACACTCTGACCACATTGACACAACTCTCATCCACTCAAAGTTCCGTGGCAGTATATTATGAATTTACCATTGAAGGCTAAAATAAATTAATGTAAATATCAGAGGCCAATTATTTTAGCGGAAGGCAAATATATAGACTGTTTGGGCCCCGTTTGTTCACTCTATCCCCCACCTTGGCTAAGGCCCATGTACCCTTGCCTTGAGAGACGGAGCTGTAAGTGAATATTGTATCCTGATTATACTTCGGCCTCAGCACACACAAATCTTGCGTGCACACTGCATGCACAGGCGCAAAATTGACAAGGAGCCCCAGAGCGTGGCTCTGGACACAGAAGTGTGGCAGGATGGAGTCACGACTTTCTTTCAGAACGACTATGTGACCTTTTCAGCAGAAGATTGCTGAGTGGTCTTTAATGAGCTCTCCGGTATTGTTAATGGTGGGGAATCTGGAGGGTCTGCAGAGACAAATGCTAGTGAAACAGAAGTTTCTGGGAAGAGCTGGATTCTTTGTTTTCCTTTGGGTGGCCCATCTAGGATTATTGTTTATTTCCTGCAGTTATTTATATCACCACCACCATGAGGCTCTGACTTCTTAACATCAGACACATACAGCCTCAGCTCTGGCGATGAACACATTGTATTATTGTAAGAGGCTTCTAATCAGCTTCCTAAAGGTTATCTTTTCTTTCTAGAAATAGGCATCAATTCTGCCTCTAGAATCCTATGAATCTTGCCTTCAGCCCATCAATCATTCAGCACATCCCACAGACATCAAGAAAGCGATCTCTCCCCAGACTCCAGGTCTATTACACATTACTCACCCTTAAAAGGTTCAGTGCTACTCGCGACATGACCCCATGTTGTGTACCTGCCCTGATGGAACCGCACGCTCCTCTCCGAGAAGATAATCTCCACTCATTGCACTGTGTTTTTTCAGATGCTTAGACCTCTAGTTTGTAACACTCTCCCCATTCAGATAAGAGCTACCCAGTGATTACCAAATTAAAGTTAGAACTGAAAGGTCTCTTAACTGAACTCTGAAGTTCTGTCACCCGGCCATCCCAACTCTCTAGACACCACCAGGTGTGGCCACAGTGGCTATAAGCTGTAAACCCGTCCATTTATAAAGATGTGTTTTCTTCTTAGTTTTAGTGTTTAAAAGGTGTCAGCCCAGTATGGTACGCCTCTCCTAGAGTTGCCGGGCCTAAGGGTCCATTGCTAGTATAAAGAAAGGGCAACAGATGGCATTCCAGCCCAGTGTCCCTGGTGATCTGAATGGTGTCTAAGTTGAGCCCATTTATGCAAACTCAGGCTGTAGGCTGGGTATGCAGCAGCTTTGTAAATGATCTCAAACTCCCTGACATTACAAGACACCAAAGTCGCTCAACCATGAAAGGCTATTCTAGGGAGTCATCAGCCGCCTTCATGTCTGGGTTTACCTGATGCAGCACTGCAAACAATGTTCGTAGATTAATAGCTGTGGATCTACGCTGGACAAATTCCGACTGTACTGGGGGGACTATTCTCTCCAGTGGGAGGGATAGCCGAGTCGCATCACCTCAGGCAGGAATACATTATCACAGTTAAGCAGTGACAGAGGGCTACAAGAGGTACACTTAGGCGGGTCTTTCCAAGGCTTGGGGAGCACTGATCTGATTGCTTCACAGATATACGGTAACAACACACCGCCATTCAATGCCCCGGCATACACCTCCAGCAGATGTGGGGCCGGTATATGTTTGAAAGCTTTGTAAAACTCTATATCAGACATTCAGATCCCGGTGCCTTTTCTCCTGCGAGGGCGTCTATAGCTGCAAAGATCTGTTCCCCAAAGATCGATGGCTTATGATGTGAAATGATATGAGAGCCAACTTACATAGCGCTGCACAGCTTCTCCGGGAAAGAAGTGTCCTGCCGCTAGTATGACAACATAAGTAGCAAAATCACACCCCCTGGAAACAAATGCGGAGTGTTATTTAAAAACAGAAAGGTTTTGAGTTGTTTCCTGAAAGAACTCAAGTTTTCTTGGGCACACAAGTCAGGTGGGAGGGCATTCCAGGTATCTGTCGTCACTACAGACAGAGAGCAGCCACCTATTCTGGTTTTCCTGATCTTATGGAATGCATGGCGGGATCTCCCAACTCGGGCCGGCTAATAACAGGCAAAAAGCACAGGCATATAAAGATGCTGGCCCCAATTGTAGAGTGTCTATGACATAAAATGCTTTAAATTGACATCATTTCAGGACAGGAACCCAGTCCAATTTGACCAGTTTGTTGGAGATCGACGTTGATTTCTTTAAGCCCAGAACCAGCCTAGATGCTGTGTTTTGTAGCAGCTGCAACCTACGTAGGAGATATTTAGATATGCCTACGTATAAAGAGATGCAGGAATCCATTCTCAATAGGACCAGGGCCAGAGCCAGGTCCTTCTAGATGAAGCAGGGATGAATGGAAGTATTCTTCCAATAACTTTCAGCAGTCGGAAGCCTGTAGAGCAAGTGGTTTTAATCTTCTCTTTTAAGGGCAGATTAGAGTCCACCCACACTCCCAGGTTGCTGACCTGATGGAATGGGATTGGTGGAGCTCCCAACGACACTGGGCAGCACTCTTGTGCCCTTGAGGCTTCGGTCCCAAATACCACAATTTCAGTTTTTTCACTGTTGAGCACTAGAGTTTGAGCTCGTCCAATCCACAACTTTCTGGGGGTAGCACCTGAAGTTACTGGCTATTTTACCTGTATTTTCTTCTAATCTAATGATTTGTGTATCATCGAGCAGAGAGGATATTGAAAGACTCAATCAGGCTGGACAAGTGGGCCATGTAAAGACTGAAAAGATTGTGGCTCAAAACCAGCCCTGGAGAGGGGGCTCCTGTAGTGATCGTCTTCGGAGTTGATCTGAAGTTAGCTAATGCCACAGCTTGGGTCAGATCTTTCAAAAAGGATAAGAACCAAGCAAGCTCTTCCCCCCAATCTCTGTAGTAAAGTGGAGTCGGAGATGGTGTCAAAGGCTGCTGACAGATCTCATAAAACCAGAGGCCAACCTCCACAGCCCCCATACATAATATCTTTAATATCCTGCTGGGCTTTAGCCGGCCCTGTCTCTGTAGTGAGACCATTTTGGAGCCCTGGTTGGTCTTTGTGCAGAAGTTAGACTCAAGGGATTTGGTTAGCTGCTTGTTCACTGTGGCCTCCGTTAGAGACAGGCCCATCCTTAGAGTTAAAACAATAGTTAGAGCAGGGAAACCAACACTCTAGACAACCCTCAAGCAAAAGAGATATAGCACAGAAGGCAGCTTTGGAGGCCTCCCTCACACAAAACATGAGAAGAAACATTGCAGGCCTCATTCACAAAACATGTACATCACAAGTTTGTGCTCCACATTTGCACAAAACATAAAAAGCATGGACAACAGAAGTGCAAGCCTCAAACCTACAAAATAGGCAGACGGCAGCAGAACAAGCCTGCCTTACAAAACATGTACAGACTGGGCAGCAACTACCCAGACATTCAGTGAAGGTGTAGGTGCACACCACTGCCAAGTAGCCTTTGGGAATGTTGAAAACTTTAACCAATCTTTGATCTTTACCCAACATGCTTTGCAAGGCAGGATTTTTAATCCCATGCTCATAATGGTAAAAAACAACACTAAGAGTTCCAGAATACAAAGCAGTGTTGGCGTAAACATTATGATTTGTTGCATGCTGAGGTGCAACGGGGAGCAAGAACAAAAAGGTTGGGCTGGGATGCGTCCCAGAGTAATTACCAGTGCCCGAGATGAACCCAAACAATTCATCCATCATTTTCCATATTCCTACATGCGACAGGTATGCCCAGACGTAGGTCCCATGCTTGCTGCACCTCTAGAATCAAGCTGCATCCTACAGTCAAGGCCCAGAGAGGCTGAAACTGGCCTTGCACTGCTTGTAGTGCGGTCCAGAAAGGACCTGGGTTGGCCTTTCAGGCTGGACTGCTCCTATTGGAAGGAATCTAAGGCTGCTTCCTATCTGAGGTATATAACAAGGAACAGTGGTTCCTGTGGACAATGTGTGTAATATATGGTAGTAGTTAGCTCAATGGCAGTATACATGGGTAGAGAGACGTCGGAGAGAGAAAAGAAACTATACACAATAAGACAATCACAAATATTTGCTGTTTATGTGAATGTGTAATCAAATTAATCAGGAAAGGTGCGTGGTGTCCCAAGTGAACATAGAACCTACATATCAAAGGTGACAATTTGTGACATAAAATAGGTTTCAAGAATACAACAAGCATTTGCAATGCAATAGGTCTCGCATTTTAGAAACTTTGACATATTGGTATTGTAAATAACAATGCCTTTTATTGTTGTACGTTTTTAAAACACATAAATAAAGGCATTGTCATTTACAATGCCAATGGGTCAAAATCTCGCAATTGCGAGACCTATTGCATTGCAAATGCTTGTTTAAACTAGGGAGACTTGCTTGAGCTCTGGGCTCTGACATCATATTCCATGCCTTCAGGGTGGAGACAGAAAGTATCCACCCTCCTACTCCACCCATTTCAAAGTTTTAAAATTGGGAATGACAAGCTGACACTGTGATGCCGATCTTAATGCCTAAGCTGGGTGTAACTAGTAAGCAGAGGGGTCATATGGTTCTTTCTCAGACTATAGATCGCATTGTGGCATAAACAGAGAGCCTTACAGAGGCATCTATTGTGAAATAGAAGTCGCCGGAGTGTACGTAAATTATCTTAGACTGATATTCTCCTGCTCAGGCCCAGCACTGATGTTGTTGCTACGTTCTGGAGTGCCTGCAGCTTTTGAGTAGTCTGTTTTGGTAGACCCAAGAGTAAGGAGTTGTTGTTGTCTAATCGTGATAAAATCAGTGCCCTAATAACGGTTAACTTGGAAGAGGACGGAAGCAAGGGTAGAGTTTTCTATGTGATTCTCAGTAGTCGCATACAAGTGGCTGCTAACGTGTACATGTGGAATGAAAAAAAAGGTGGAATCAAACACCAATCCTATGCATGTACTTAAATACAATACACGGATAGTCTGACGCCTATGTATACAGATCCCCAAGATGGTTTATTAATGGCAGATAGAACAACGTGGGGATCCGTAGATACAGCATGTGACTTAGGAGTGGTGTCTGGTGTGTGCAGGGAAGTTGTTAACATTAGCATTGGAAAGAAGCATTCAGCTCTCTCAGCCTTGCAGTTGTG
>CAWUFW010023602.1:0-72807 GCA_963921515.1 Calotriton arnoldi
TCACTATTCTTTGTCTCTTCACTCTTTTGTCCATCCTGACAAATTGGGACATAAAAAAGATGTAAATATGTCCAGCATAGGAAATTGGACATTGAAGATATAAGTTGGTGAGCTTTGATTTCATTCCTAAATGTGCTCCTTAGTGTAGACCAATTTATGCCAATATTTTGATGGTCAGTGTAGGAAACTTCAAAATCAGTGACACCCAATTAGCCATTAGTGTTGCCATAATTTGTTACAGAAGGACGATAATGGATTCCTCATCTATTTGAAAAAATGTCAGTATCTAGTGGTTGAGGAATGAAAATAGCATTGTAATCCATTTTGAAATTCTGTAAAAACACATCCTGACTTACATAAAATGAAATGCTAAAATGGACATTTATGGCGCATGTGTTGGAAGATTATGATTGGCTCATATTGTATTTTTAGAGAAACAAGGAAACTTGGAATTACTCCTTATAACCTGCCAGTTATGACAGATCATCTTAATAATTTCAAATCTAATCATGTTGAAGTATTTTAGAGAATAAAATTGAAATATATTGCTTTTGTTTACTTTGCATCAGTTGCATTTCATAGTTAATCAGAGTTTTTTACTTACAACTGATGTGGTATCACCAGTAATCAGACAGAATGCAGATGTGCTGCCCAAAAAAGAAGCTCTGTAGACTGGTCATGCTAGGCCTCTTTGCCCGGCCTAGAGGATATGTTTTTTCACAAGAGATTCTTATATATTTATTTTGAGTTATAATTGTTAATTCATGCTTGTTTTTTAATTTATAAAGAGCAAGCATCTTGCCACTCTTCTGCATATGCATAGCAAAGATGTGAATGGCTATCCTGCTAGAGGATGTTTCACTCATCAAAGTATCTCATTATTTTTACGTTATTCTAAATTGTTGTGGCAGCAGTTTACTTCGTGAATGTTTAGCTTGAAGATATTTCATCATAGCGGAGCTCAGCATCCTGAACTGCATAATCTAAATTGGACGATTTTCCTTCAGATTTCAGCTTTAAATGTGTCTCACACAAATAACATGTAACAAAAATACATCCATGTAGCATAAAGGAAACACTAAAATGTATGATTAATCCCTCCAACTGACATCCCCTCTTACTTACCCAGTCTCCCTCGGCATTGTACAGCATGACACTGAACATCACAGAGCTGCTCCCTTGTGTAATTCTGTCTTGGAATGGCCAGGCTGATAGCTGTAAATACACAAAAAAGAGAGCCAGGCACAACCCAGTACAAGGCCCACCTTCAGTAACCGCCATCTCTGCCCTCCACAAATGATCCCTCTCTTATCACTAGACCACACTTCCCAAATCACTCAGTTTAAGTAAGGAATGGCTACATAATCATCAAAGTAGTCGTTATGACATCATGTGAAATATCAGATGAAATAGCATTTACCTGGAATGCTATTGGCATCAGTACTCTTTATAGATTCACTCACTTTGAATAGATCTTAACATTAGAAGAGAATCCCATACCATCTAAATATAACACACCAATGTTGACCTTTGCACTTCATAACAGTACCTTCAAGTGAGATGTTACTGAAGCTACAAGTTGCAAAACATGCAGAGGGCACAAGGTTATCACTTTGCAGCCATATCTTCAGTTCTGCAACATTCAGAGGTACCCTCTTCCCCGTAAACACTGGCATGTATCAGAACCCCCAGTACAATTACTGTTACCCTTAAGGATTCTTAATGGAGCATTCAGTATGCATTAGATGGAGAAGCCATTAAAGTCAGTTCAAATAGACCCATAAGTCTATGGAGAAAGTGATCTGGTATTACTCCTGGTCGAATTTTTTTTTTGGACCCATGAGATCAACCAATCCACGGAGGTAGATTCAAGTATTTTGGTACATGCCACGTATCATTCAGAGAGATGCAAGGAATGCTGGAGGGAATGAAGGGTTTTGCTTATTTCTTTATAGTTTAGTGGACCAATTTTTGTCAGCCGTTTACAAGACACCAATCTACAGAATAGATGAGCAATTCAAATGTGGTGCTGAACAGTTCAAGAACCTTCAGAGGATCATTGTACTTTCTATGTCAGTAGGGTGATGCTACATTGTTGGAGAAAGACGCCCACAACTGGACAGTAAGTATAGCTTTTTAGTTAAAAAAAATGTTTTCTACTTGTTTTCCTTGTATGCATGTGTGTGAGTGTGCATGCTTGTGTATGAATATGTGTTTTTATTTTTTGCAAATTAATTCTGCTTATTTACATTTGCCTTTTTTGGGGTTCTTTTTAGGTAGATGAAAGAAACATGCTGCCTGAACAGCAAATGGTTAAAAAAGTGTTTCTACAGCTAGCATTTATAGCATGGGGGAATAAATCAATCTGTCGGAGGCACTGGTGTTGATGATTCTTGGCAACCTGTTACTTCCATTAGAGGATTCACATTGCCCACCCATGGTAAAATACTGTCTCTCCCAATATGGTAATATTTCTTGCCAACTTGTGGTCAGACATGGTGTAATGCCTTCCCCTAGTAACATGAGGGCCCTGGGACAATAAATCCTGGCATGTTTTGGGCATCCGTGATCTCTGGCATTACAATAGTCCTTAGAGAATGCTGGGTATTCTTGACATATTGAAAAGTGCCATGGTCTGATGGATCTGCCATAGAAAATGAAACCAGAATGTGGCTGAGAGGGATTGGCTAAACATGTTCTTTAGGATATTCTTAAATATTTCTATTTTATGTTTGTTAAGATGTCTATTACGTAGATGCTAAAGGTAGGACTAGTACTTTCCAGGAATTGCCATGTTGTCAGAGTATCCTAGAGGGTATGGATATTACCAGGACAAACATGGCATCCCATTTGTCCCCTTATATGTGGTGTCACTAGGGACAGGAACGTTTAAAACAGCCAACATGGAGGGGCGTGGCCAAGACAGGCATGGAGTGAGACGTGTTTGCCTGGGTCTCCGCTCCATTGCACTCTGTTTAAGCTGTCCACCCTGGCCACCGGGTTTGTTGACCAGTGCCCCACGATCCGCTTGGTGGGGGGGAGCGGAGTTGCTCCCGGACATCCACGGGGGCCCCCGCTTGGCTCAGTGACCCTACATCCTGAGACTCCTATCCAGCGGAGGTTCGTTGCCGCCATCTTGGGCGAGGAGCTCCGGAGTGCTGATCTCGCTGATCTGCGGTCCCGGGCCTGGGGATTGCGGCGTCTGGGGCGGAGGAGCGGAGTGCTCCGATTGCTGGATTTCATCTGCTTCAGGACCCCTGGGGCTTTTGAGAGCTGAGCTGGGCCCTGGGGAGTTGGGGGCCTCCCGGGACGCTCCGCCTGACGTCGGCGGCACCGTGGTGGCTGAGTGAGCCGAGAGCTCCCGCAAATGAATCGAGGTGGGTGCCCGTGAGCGCCAGATCCAGGAGTGCAGCTGGGGCTGGAGGAGGGACCCCGTATGGTGAGAGGACGATGTTTTTAGTGCCCGATGCGCTTGGGGTCCTACCGGCGCCATCTTAGATTGGAAGCAACACACCAGACCCCTGATCAACTGTGGCTGAAGACTAGCTGGCTGTGGCCTCTGGGGCGGGGGCACCCGTGCGATGCTCCTGTCCTGCTGGGAGTTTTACATTGAGGACATTTGATCAAGTGCCTGGCCATACCACCATACATGACCTTGGGGATGTCCTGGTGGCCACGTGCCCCCCACTATCCTGGAGGTTTGACGCAGTGAGTTGTGGCGAAAGCCTGGGACTGTTGCTACTGGCACGGGGGTGAGCTGCGAATATCCCCCTGCATCGCTGATGCCATTGCCTTTCTGTCTCCTGGGGGTGCGTCCTGATGGGCTCGAGTTGGGGCCAGCTGGCTCCCCCCTACTTGCTTTCAGGGGCTCGCGTTCGCATCCTGACCTGAGCTGGGTCCTGGGGTGGAAGAAGGTTAATTATAGGAAACCTCACTGGCAGAGGGGGACATTTGCTACTCTTGGATGCCCTGGGGCTTAAGCTGAGAAGTTGCGGACCTCTGATACCTCTACGCTGTCTGGTGTCGTTGGACCTACAAGTTGGAGCCTGTACTTTGTGCCTGGCCCCCTCGAGGCTTCTGACCAGGGACTCTGCTGTGAGTAGAGCGAACTTACAGATGTTTCTCCGGGGGTCTCTTTCTGGCCTCTGCGGCCCCCATTAGCACACTGTGGGCGGTGTGAAAGTGTGGTGAGAACTGGGGATACAGCACTGTCTTTAAAGGGTTCCTTGGCTCTATTTGCTTTACTCTGAGGCATAATACACTGTTTCCCGTCATCGAAAAGAGTGGGATCCCCCATGGGCGGGACTTGAGGAGGTGAGGCTGGTTTGGTGGTCCTCCTCATCCTTTCCCTGCTGACTCTTGTACCTTTGGTGGGGTTTGACTCACCGCGTCTGTTCCACACTCTCAGGGACCCCATATTTCAAATAGCTGCAAAAAGAATATAACTCGCAGTTCTGCCATGCCTCCCAAGAACAAAACCAACAAAGGCTCGGACTCTGCCTCGTCCAGAGACAACCCGGTAACATCTCTACGGTCTAGCACCAATGCACAGACGCAGGAGGCCTCTGCTCATTTAGCCCATGCTCCAGACCAGGCCGGACTGGGCATGCCGATCACCCAGGCCTTCATCATGGCGTCCTTCCTCCTAAAGATCAAGGATGAAATTGGCTCCCTTAGACAGGACTTTAAAACTGGCCTGTCGGACATCTGGAGGGAGGTCACGGAGATTGGTGGAAGGGTGGATGACCTCGAGCGCACTATGGATGCTAGATCTGAGGACCACAAGAGCTTGTGGAGAAGGATGGCAGAGCTCGAGGAACAAAACATCAGCCTACAGTTGAAGCAGGAGGACTTATAAAATCGCAGTAGGCGAAATAATTTATGTATTAGAGGAGTACCCCTGGGGGCGGAGGGCAAGGATATCATGGCCTATACGGCGGACCTCTTGCAGGCCATCCGAGAGAATGAGGAAGCGCCTCCCCCTATGCTACATAGAGCTCATCGAGTACAGGGTCCTCGCAACCGACCTGATTTCATCCTAGATATTCTCACAAGGGTTCACTTCTTTGCAGATAAAGAGGCTATTCTGAGAAAGACTCAGGGGGCCAAAGATATCTCCTATAATGGCCTATCGATCCAGATCTTCCAAGATTTGGCCCCGGCTACTCTACGAAGGTGAAAAGAATTTAAAGCAGTCACAGATAAGCTCCAGGACCTTAACATCAAATATCAATGGGGCCACCCCTTTGCCTTGTTGTTCACTTGGGAGGGGAAGCGATGAGCCCTCCGCTCACTGGCGGAAGCAAAGCAGCTCTTGCAGCTCCCGCCTGAATCAGAGGGCACTGATCTCCCTTCTCCCCGGGGGCGCCCAGGGGGGCCCTTACGCTCAGAATGGTCTACGGTCAAACCGCCTAAGCACAGACGACGACTCCAGGAACGAGACTCTTCTCAGGCCAAACAGGAAATTATCAGTCATATAAGGGCCTTGAGTGACTCCTCTCCGCGATCTCGATCACTGGCACACAAGGAATAACATGGACATGTCCCACCTTTTTTCTTAGACTTCTTGGTACCGCCTTTATGATTAGGTCCTTGGTCACTCTGACTTGATCTTCTTCTACATTTGATCCTGGTCTTCTTGTATCTGCACGTGGGCTGCAACATTGTGGGACTACAAGTTCACCTCCAGGAACTTGATCACTATTGGGGCGATCCGCTGGTCAATGATGTTGCTTGAGTCGACTTTGGCTGCCTTGGTAACCCCCCGGTGGTGGATGGTCTTACTGCTCATCTTGTACTGCCACAGGTCGCTGGATGTGGGGACCCACGAGATGCCCTGCGCTTGCCGCTCCCCCTTCTTTTTCAGGGTCCCTTTGGAGAGTGACTTTTCCAGAATGGCCTGTCCTATGGACTCTGGGCTGTTCCTGACAGACTCTGACACTGTTTGGCCCAGTTGGCCACATATTATAGTGTTTTCTACCTTTCTTCCTTTTCTATTCTTTCTCTTTCCTTTTCCTGATGCGCTGCTATTGGGGGGATGGAGTCTAGATGGCTGCGGCCTTGGGCCTTTGGGCATTTTATTTAATGCCAGATCACTAATCAAACATAGCTCAGAATGTGCGCTATTACTGGAGGAACTTGAGATAAAGTTGGCTTTTGTCACTGAGGCATGGACAGATGGTGCTTCTGGACCAGATCCAGTGAAGGCAACTCCTCCAGGTTTCAACTGCTACACACTGGATAGACTACACAAAAAAGGGGGAGGGTTGGCAATTATCTACCATGATTCAGTGGAACCTATCTTTCGCACGGCCTCCAATACCGCCTGTGAGGCCTCAGCTTTTAGTATTCACACGGCGCACTATAGGACCTTTAAAGGTATACTACTCTACCGACCACCTGGCCCTAAAAGCGGGTTTCTGGATACATTAGGCTCCCTGCTCGAAGAAGGGTTATGCCTAGACTCATACACGGTGTTGGGAGACTTCAATTTTTACCTGGAGGCCCTCCAGGATCCAGATACCGCCCGACTGGAGCAAATTATGGGGGCTGGAGACCTCAAGCAACTGTTGAAGGTCCCAACCCATGATAAAGGGCACACTCTGGATGAGATATATTACAACAACTGCGATTTAGTGTGCACCTCAGTTCTCCCTCTTTCGTGGTCTGATCACTGTGCCATCCAATTTGAACTGAAAAGTCACGAAGGCCACTTGGCCGTGCAAAGGTAACCCAGGAGATTGCAACCAGGGCCTGGGGAAGAGTGGATATTGAAAAATTTGGAGATACTCTGAGGCGCTTAATACGTCCTATCCCCCTGGAAGTGGAAGAGGCCACACTAGCCTACACATAATGGCTAGGTACAACTTGCAACTATTTAGCTCATGAAAAAAAGTGGACTCCCAAACGGGCCCAACCCTCAGCACCATGGTACTCTGAGGAACTCCATGCTAAAAAACTGGCCTGTAAGCAATTGGAACGGGCTTGGCGTAAAAGATACACAGCTGCGGATAAGGAAAGGTATAAACATAGTATTACCACCTACAAACAGTTGCTATTTGATGTCAAGAAAAAGTTTTTCACAACACAAATAGCATTGGCCAAATCAAATTCGAAGGAACTTTTTAAAACCATCAAAAAACTTGCCACCCGAACGTCCCAAAAAGTCAGCGCAATCCTGAACTATGTGAGAAATTAGCTGACTTCTTTAAACAAAAAGTAGAAATTATTTTTAATTCGTTCACACAAACTGACAAAAAGGGACATGCCCGCCCGGTTACGAGGAATTGGACAGTTCCTGCCTTCCACAGGTGTTAGAACAGTTTAAACTTCTAGGGATACCGGAAACTATTAAAATTCTGAATTCCATCCGCTCTGGAGCCCCCACCGATCCCTGCCCAGTGAGGATTATTAAGCAAATTCCAGAAGTCATTGGAACAGCACTCACACCACTGCTGAATGCTATACTCAGCTCAGGCATATTCCCTAAAATATGGAGAAAGGCTTCGGTCCTTCCCTTGTTGAAAAAACAGACCCTGGATCCAAAAGATCCTAACAACTATAGGCCTATCTCACGGCTCCCATTCCCTGCCAAAATATTGGAAAAGGCCATGAATACCCAACTTAGTGCATTTCTTCAGCTCAACAACTCTCTTGACCCAACCCAATATGGGTTCAGAGCAGAGCACAGCACAGAGTCTGCTTTACTTAAATCCAAGGAGGAAATTAGAGAGGCCTTGGACAAGGGAGGCAGTGCTGTGCTGATCCTGCTGGACCTGTCGGCGGCCTTTGATACGGTCCATCACGAAGTGTTGATGGACCGATGGTCTGATATAGGAGTAGAAGGACGAGCATGGAAACTCTTGCAATCATTTTTATCTGACAGATCACAAACTGTGGATCTAGATGGTAACAGGTCCAAACCCTTTTCCCTTCCATGTGGGGTGCCACAGGGCTCGTCACTAAGCCCAATGCTTTTTAATATCTATGTGGCACCCCTGGCTGGAATCATTAGATCATTTGGTTTCCAACTTACCTCCTATGCTGACGACACTCAAATAGTGTTGTCATTTAAGGAAGGGATGGAAAAGGAAACCGGGGCACGTTTCCATGATTGTATGGGGGCCATCTCAGGCTGGATGTCCTCCAACTGCCTAAAATTGAACTCCAGCAAGACAGAGGTCATAAAGTTCGGTAACAATCCACGTGGGTGGACTCCCGACTGGTGGCCAAAAGACCTTGGAGCCTGCCCCCTACCCACTAGGAAAGCAAAATCCTTGGGGTTCTGTTAGACAATAAGCTTACCATGGGTGACCAAATAAGCAAGGTTATCTCGGCCTGCTTTGTGGCCTTAAGAATTACAAGAAAAATCAAATTCTTCCTGTCTGATAACAGCCTCAAGACAGTGATAACGGCCCTTATAATGTCGCGCCTGGACTATTGCAATGGGCTATATCTCAATGCTCAAAAGCAGCAAATCAATCGGCTCAAACTGGCCCAAAATGCAGCAGCCAGATTGTTGTCAGGAACTCCAAAATTTGTCTCTGTTAAAAAGGAACTGAAACAACTTCATTGGCTCCCGGTGAAACAAAGGGTTCGCTTTAAGGCACTTTGCACCGTTTTTAAGGCCATTAATGGAACAGGACCTGACTTCCTTCGGCGTAAATTCCAATGGTACGTCCCGGGAAGAATGTTACGCTCCACAGGAGCTAAATTTGCTCAAGTCCCCCCATTTAAGAGAGTCAACTGGGGAGGCAGGAGCTTTATCAACTGTGCTTCCAGGGCATGGAATGAGCTTCCCTTCCATCTCAGGAACGCCCCGGATCTCCTTTCCTTTAGGAAGGGGCTGAAGACTTGGCTCTTCTCTCAGTAGTATACATTCTTCTGTCCCTAGTTACCAGTGCTTAGCGCCAGGACACCCCAGGGTAACCGTTCGCTCTACAAGTGCGATTAACATAACATAACATACCCGGGGAGGTACTTAGCTAGTTCGGGGGTTTCGGGCATGCTCCTGATTGTGCTGCTTCACTGCGGGGTGATTGTGGGGAGGTTTAAAAGCCCGCACAGTTTGCTTAGTGGTTGCTGTTTGTGAGCTGACCATTTAGACTTGCTATGACTAATCCTATGAAGTTTCTCTCCCTAAATGTAAAGGGGCTTAACTCTCCCAATAAAAGACACCAAGTTTGGCGATATCTCGTCCAACAGGACCCTGATATCATATTCCTTCAAGAGACTCACCTGCTCCCCTCCGACACTCGCTGTATGGCCCACCCCAAATATCCTCAGCAATTCTGGGCCTGCTTTTCTCCCAAAACAGGTGTTGTGGCCATTCTCCTTAAAGCCGGATGGAGCGTGCAAGGTTCTAAAGCTACGAAAGACAAGAATGGGAGGTTCTTAAAAATCCAAATGCCCTGGGGTGGGGTATCCTTGACTCTTGTAAATATATATGCCCCTAATCAGAACCAGGATACATTCCTACGCTTCCATCTTAATGATCTTCTCCACTCAGTTACAACACCGATCATTCTTGGGGGGGACTTTAACTTGGTATGGAATCCGGAATGGGATCGCACAGCCCAAGCATTTCAAAGTGCTGGAGCAATGTCTGCCACTTTAAAAAATGTTATTACGGATTTAGGATTAATTGACGCATGGAGGTATTTACACCCAGACTCTAAAGACTACTCCTTTTTTTCCCACGCACACCGATCATACTCTCGTATCGATTATTATTTTCTCTCTTTACCATTATTGCACACTCTAGTCACTGCGGAGATATCTTATATTTCTCTGTCAGACCATGCGCATGTTTCAATATCTCTACAGCCCCCTAGACCCCATACAGAGGCTCATCCCAGGTGGAGGTTACCGCCTCAGGATCTCCGAGACCCTGTTGATGTGGCACACGTTTGTAAGGAGATTGAGGCCTTTTTTTAAGTGAATGACCTCACTGATACCTCCGAAGCTATCCGGTGGGACGCCTTAAAGGCTACCATTCGCGGGGTTATTTCCACTATATCAATTGCCAGAACCCGGGAATCCCGTCTCATAGAGAATTCACTCTCTGCGGATATTAAAATGTTGGAACGAAAGGATCACCTGCAACCATCTCTTCGCAATAAACGTCTACTCGCAGAGCTACAGGGTCAACTACGTTTGCACCGCACTAACTAGGCGGAGAGACTACTGCTTGCCATTAAACAGAAATTTTATGCGGGAGGGGACAAGGTGGAGGCGTGTTTGGCTCAACGCCTTCGGGCTAGGAATACGAGAGCACACATTGCTAAAATTAAACGCCCGGATGGTACTTGGGCTATCTCTGAGTCCACTCCGACAAGTGCTTAGTTCTGTCGGATTTTTATAGGGCGCTCTATGCAGACTCCCCTTGCTCTCTGGAGGCAGTTGTGGAATTTCTGGACTCTTGCCCTTGGGACTCTATCGGTTCCCATCATAGGGGTCTAATGGAGGAACCCATTTCGCATGAGGAAATATCGAAAGCTCTGAAACAGTTTCCAACGGGGAAAGCTCTGGGTCCCGATGGCTTGCTGATGGCTTTTTATCGAGTTTTTTATCCACAGTTTCGAGAGCACATGCTTCAGCTCTTTAATAGTTTTACGGAGGTTTCGGGTCTTACTCCAACTACGGCGGAAGCGGAGATTGTCCTCGTCCCAAAACCGGGAAAAGACCACTCCTTGCCTACCTCGTATTGCCCCATTGACCTCTTAAACACTGATGCTAAGATCTATACTAAGATCCTGGTGAACCGCCTGGAACTCCACCTTCCGGGCCTGATTGATCCTGATCAGGTTGGGTTTATCTACCATCGTCAGGGGGCGGACAACATTCGCCGGATTGCCCATCTTGTGGAAAAGGCACAGAAGAGAGATATACCGGCCTGTCTAGTGTCCCTTGACGCTGAGAAAGCCTTTGATCGGGTGGATTGGCGCTTTCTCCGGGAGGTTCTACAGAGGGTGGGATTGGGCCCAATGATGATCTGTAGATTTATGGCCTCTTATACACAACCCACTACCCGCATCCGTTTTAATGGACGCCTCACTGCTTCCATCCTGATTTATCGCGGCACCAGACAGGGCTGCCCGCTGTCCCCTCTGTTATTTGCCCTAGTAGTGGAACCCCTTGCCATCGCTATTCGACGTAAATCTGAAATCCGGGGCATTCCTTTTGGGGGATATGACCACAAAGTTTCCCTCTTCGCAGATGATCTCCTTCTTTCTCTTTCCTCCCCGTCCTCCTCCCTCCCAGCTCTAGCTACGCTTTTGCGGTCTTTTGAGGAAGCTTCGGGATTCCGGATTAATCTTGCTAAATCTCATGCCCTCAATCTTACTCTTCCGGCCTCAGAGGT
This sequence comes from Calotriton arnoldi, assembly GCA_963921515.1. Classification (NCBI taxonomy): domain Eukaryota; kingdom Metazoa; phylum Chordata; class Amphibia; order Caudata; family Salamandridae; genus Calotriton; species Calotriton arnoldi. The sequence goes on from CAWUFW010023602.1 coordinate 11,363, forward strand.
CCAGGATCTGGAAAATTTGCATCCATTACAGTGGTCCGACAAGTTGATAAGGTACCTGGGATTAGATTTGACTCCCTCGCTTTCCTCCTGGACATCGGCTAACTGGCCGAGGTATAGGGGGGCGATTCGGGAGGAACTACGCAGATAGAGAGGCCTCCCTCTTGCATGGCTAGGACGTATTAATACTATAAAAATGTCACTTCTCCTGAAGATATTATATTTATTCCAGTCCCTTCCCACGCTGGTACCTCAGGCTGACATCCTGTCTCTCCAGCTGGATTTTACCACCTTTATATGGGGAAGGTCTTGTCCGTGCTTTTCTAATAAGATTCTGATGTTACCTTGGGACCGGGGTAGTCTTGCATGTCCCAATCTCTTGGAACACTACTGGACCTGTCATCTTCGGTATATATCAGAGTGGGTGGTTCGCGAGAGCGAAAAACATTAGTTTCATATGGACCGGGCGGTCTCCTGTAGGCCTCTGTGGGATCTGGCTTGGCTTCCCCGTGGGGCTCGTCCCCGTAGTGCATACATTGCTACTCCCACCAAAACAATCCTGGAGATTTGGGATAAAGTGGCGGTCTCTTGTGGTCTGACTACAGTCCCTTAAATTAACACGTCTATTGTTCGCAATCCCTCCTGCGTTACAGCCTTGAGCATTTGGTGCGTGGTCTGACAGTGAATGCCGTGTCATTCAAGACTTGTTTCAGGGTGACAAACTCCTCACTTTTGATCAATGCAAACAGTCCTTTCACCTTACGGAGGGGGCTTGGATGCAATATTATCAGATACAGCATTGGCTGCTTTCTCAGGCCTATCTCCAAGGGGACACTAGGCAACTCACGGCCTTTGAAACCTTAGTGCATCAATTTGAAGGGTCCAAGGGCCTGATCTCTCACACGTACACTGTTTTGCAACACTCGCACCGGCCCTTACCCCACACTTATTAAAAGCAATGGAACACAGATTTAGGCGAAGACATATCCCCAGAGTGTTGGGCCCGATTATGGCAGGACATCCCGAAAATATACCATAGCATACCGCAACGCGAATCAGCGTATAAACTTATGACACAATGGTACTTCACCCCGGTCCGTCTACAACAGATGTTACCAAATTTCCCCCCGACGTGTTGGAGATGTCAGGGTGACTGAGGGGACTTTGTTCATATTTGGTGGTCATGCCCGAGTCTTACGATGTTTTGGAAGGAGATTCTCAGTCATATTAAGGATGTAGTGGGGTTCCCTATCCCTTCCTCCCCGATGATCACCCTATTAGGCATTAGGCCCCCGACATTGACTGCTATGAAATATACAGACTGGCGTTTGATACTGCAGATGTTGGGAACTGCACGCAATCTATAGCCTTATTCTGGAAGAAACCCCATCCCCCCAGTGGCCTCATGGTTCATCCGCTTGTGGCACGTTCTAGCCCTTGAATTTCTCACTGCACATATCAACCACACGGACGCCAAGTTCACCCGCGTCTGGCTGCCACTAATACAATATTTCTCTAAGATGGAACACTCCTGACTGGTTCCCCCTAGGCTACGAGCTCTGCAGCTGTTTGACGATCCTCTCAAACCACACTTGAGGGGTTACCGGTCGGAGTCCCCCGAGCCACCACCTCCGTAGGAGAGGACTTACCTCTTCCCTCATTGTGAGACTTCTGACCCCCGCCAGCAGCAGGATATTCCTAGCGCATCCTCGCCTGCTCCCCCTCTCAGATGGGAGGTTAGATTCTCCCTCCTTCCTCTTTTCCTTCTTTTTCTTCTTTCTTTTCTTCTGTTCAATTTGGGTAATATGCCCCTGATACCGCCCAGTCCAGAATATTAGAGTGTCTTCCGGATGGCACAGGTGAGCAGGGTATGTTATACGTAGCTCAATACGGATCATCCAATTGTTTTGACAAGGACAATATTCCATATGATTTCAACGTTGTTGGATGTTTTCCCTTGGTCAGCCTCGAATGGAGAGAGGGAGGTCCTGATACCTTGGAAAGGGTTGTAGCATATTGTTTCGCTTTTCATTTTAGTCTTCCTCCTTTCCTCTGTAATACTGGTCTGGGTGATAATGTACTGACTCTTTCTTATATGTTCTGCTTGAAATACTCTGTCATCTAAAGTGGGTGGTGACTTTCTTTTTATGCTTTCTGATGGGGTTATATTTCCTTAATCTGTTTGACTTTTTCTCTGTGTCATATGTTCAATAAACAGATTTGAAACAAAACAGCCAACATGGAGTTCAAGGCAAAACGGAAATCTTAGAAGCTTATCGTATCCAACGCAAATTTCTATCATTTGGGGCACTGCTGCAGGTGATATGAAAATAACTATGTTGTTGAACAATCAAACAATCATGCCAAATATTATGTTTCAGGTAGAAAATACTGCAAGGTCACTGGAAAAAATGTTGTTTGAAAAATGTGTCCCAAGATAAGTGAGTATGAATAGCAATAAGTGACTTTTGGTCAAGACATTATTAGAAAGACCAGGAAGAGGTGAATGTTAGGTGTCATGCTAAATAACTACACTAGAGGCCATTTCTTCATTGCTAGCATGGGAGGACAAGGGAAACATTCAAGACATGGTTCCAACTCAATTACTAGCATCCCTTCTCACCTACCATTTCTCTCCCAGCAGTATGATGTATAAGTGTAACCATTTGGATGATCCCATGTACCATTACACCTGTGGCAGGCCAAATGGGTAGCTGCGAAAGATACCAAAAATAGGTATTAGGCAAAAAAGCCTTTAGAAGCTGACCGCACTAAACATTATTACAACCCTTCTCCTCTCAGATCAGTCTACAGACCCCAATCTTGGATAAGCAGAAAGATAATCACAGGACGTTAGAATAGGGAATTGTGTTTACCTGTATATATATATATATATATACATATCTATAGCACACAATGCAGTCACCATTATGTAGTTATGGTTTAGACAAATGCTCCATTGAAAAGGCTTTTTCAGATTTCACCAAGACCTTAAACCCTGCAACAAATTTGGCAAGGTACGGTCCACCATGCCAAACTGTGTACAGTTCTGTACAGGGGAAAAAAGTTAAGAGGAGAGTCAAAAAACGTAAATATTCTAAATCCAATAAATGTCACTGTTAGCTGACCCTTTGAGAGAACAGCTTGGACAATCCCTTACTCGTACAAGAAGAATGTGTTTACTAACAGACAAGTGTTTTTTTCAAAAATTCGTTATTCAGGATAATCAAGCATTACTTTTTATTTCACTGCAGGCAACTAAACAGTATAATTCAATATTGTACTTACTATTGCAAATAAACATTTGTCTGTTTGAAATCCATGTCTTTCAAGTTAATTACCCCAAAGTAAATATGTAAAATAAACAATACATAAAAGGTAACATGTAATATGGTCCGATATGCTATAGAGGGGTTCTGGTGATGTCATATACCAAGAAGGGTGGGAGGGCAAGTCCTCTGCAAACATCAAACAATGAGTCTGTATCTGAAATAGGATTGCCAATCCCCATTGGACTGACAGCTATGGTGTGCCTGTTATGTCAAAAGTGCCGTCACTATTTACAGAAAGCAGCAAAATGTTATGAGGCATCTGCAGGGTAAAAAGGGGCGACTTTTATTTTGTAATGGATTGTGAACAGTACAACTGTCAGATGAGGTCTTAGGCACTTCTAAATGGGGATGTGGGTATACACATTCTGCAGATCTAGCAAGTAAAAATAAATATAATCTGTGTATCAATGGCAGAATAGTTGCAAGCTCACCTTGAAAAGTGGTTATGATTTGATAAATATGTTTACTCTGCGTAGGTACAGAAAAGGAATGTGAAGGGAGTATGGGATAGTCTGGAGGAGTGAAAGAAAGGATGAGAGGCGGACTGTCTTGCAAATTGTGCATTGTAAATATTCATTTATGTAAAGAATTGATTGGTGGCCTTTATTAATCCTTGCAAAAACAGCATTCATTTGCCATTGATAAACCTTCACAAAAAGTCATTACAAAACCCATAGACCATTAAGATTTGGATACTGTAAAGAAGAGATTGTACAGTTTTGCTTTAGACGGGGGGAGAGGGCAAGGGATGAGATTGGCTTTGTAGACCATCCACCATTGCAGAAGCCAACTAGATAAAATGTACTGGGACAAAGAAAATACTCAAAAACATATCGGACTTTAAAATCCTGTCTCACTTACCCTTTCGCCAGAGCAAAGTAGCAATCTGTTGTTCTGCCTCATCATTGCCTCTGTGGTGGGCCAGCGTGGCTGCTGAAGTGGTAAAAAATGGCATGAGGCAAAACGTACTCCAAGGCCCACTTCCATTATCCACACAACACCATGCCCATAATAAAAAACCCTCATCAAAGTGTTTAGCAGCGCCCGCGTTTAAGAAGGTGATCACATGCTCCTTTAAATGCCAAGTTTATCTACCTGATGCAATCTCATGAATTGTATGAGAAGCATGTGCATATAAATGTAGAAATATGGATGTGGTTAAAACTAGAGAGGCCAAAAAAATCCAATGTGTATGAAGATCTATACTTATTGAACTTATTTATACTTTATTTGTATGTTGGGTAGGTAAGGAGGAAGTGCCAGAGAATGAAATGGGGAAGCTAAAAGAAGAGTGACGTCTAATCCAGACATAAGGGAAAGAAGAGGAAAGTGGGAAGAGTTTGCCAGACAAAAAGCTTAGTGGACTAGTGAAGTGGGCTTAATGACAGTGTAACAAGTGGAGATACTAAGAAGATGGTCTAAGGTTTAGAGGTATTATTGGTTGGTGAGAAATGCTAGGAAAAGGTTTGTTTAGAGGCCGGTCAGGTTAGTTATGGATTGGGAACAGGGTGTGGGAAATAAAAGTTATAGTGGATCCAATGTTAGAGAACATGCATGGAGGGCAACTGAAAGACCCAAATACCTGGCTCCTATTCCTTCATTAAAATACTTTTCCACTTACCCATGCCCTTCCAGCAATATGATGTGGGATGCTCAAAATCAATGAAAAACTCCTCTGTCTCATATGGTCTCTAGAAAGGCATACAGGAAGCTGTAAAGAATCCAAAAATGACTTCAGCAAAGATTAAGGCCAACTCCAGCCTCCACTAATGAGGCTCACATTCCCGCTCTGCCCACAACTTTGTATGTGAGGATATCAAATTAATAATATTGTACTACCATGTTATAAAATAAACATTAACCAAAATATTGAGAATGTAAGTATATATAAATAAGTATAGAGTTTTTATTCTGCACATCTGCGATCCTTGAATATATATATATATGTATTATGTGTATATCATCAAGCTATACACATACACATATATATATATATAACAAATACATAATATATATAATAATAATATATATTCATATAAATATATATATTAATATATGCCTGGGTACATGTGGGTACAACGGCTAGACAAATATTCACTCAGTATGGCTCTTTCTTTTGGGTTGTGTATCCCTCTGTTCAAAATACATCTATGGAAAACTTTCCTGGGAAATAATGAAGTCCACGTAAACCTTTTTAGTTTTGCAGGTTTTGATGAGTCAACATCGCGTCTGGGGAATCTCGGAGGTGTGATCTAAGGAAGCTGACAGAATCTAATGTCAGGTGTTCTCTTGCACTGAAATGTTTATCCAGAATGTGTGAAGTTGCAACAATCACTAGAGTCTTCTGAGTATGATAATCTAAGAGTTTTCAAAAGACGACAGACTAGATACACATTGTACGCTGTGCCCATGTGTGTTGTTTCCGATGATGTCTCCAGTATTCCTGTAAGACCTTGGTAGTCCAGCGACATCTTATGAAGCTTGCAGGATTCCACAAGCTCCTCAAGGGACTGGGCCTACGTCAGCACAGCTGGAGCAGGCTTCTTATGTACCAAGGAATATTTATCATGCATTAAAAGTTACTCTGGCAGAGTAGTCCCATTTATTTTGGCAGCTTTGGATGCTAAGCTTCGACACTGATATGAGCTTCTTCTCTGGTACTTCAATGCAATCTTGATTCTCGTGGTTTCTACCAATCTAGTCCATGACACATTTTTCTGGTCTTTCAATACCATGTCCTGGTCTTAATATTAAGGAGTCCAAAGAATAAAATGAAGTCAGTAGATCTTGGTAAGAGTGATGGTAGAGTTTGGTGGCTCTGGCAGAGGGCATAGAAGTAACTGCATGGATTCCTGAAAACTTTGTATTACAAATCTTGTATCATAAAAGGCATCATAATTCTCCTAGAGTTGTTTGCAAAATATATGTAAAGGACTCCATATTTCCATTTACAAAGCCAGGGAAAGTCCTTATTTACTTTTGCACAGTTTGTACAAGCCATCAGTCTGGGTCTACTTCATTAAGAGAAAGCTTGCTTTCTGGTGGTGATGAGATAAACAGTTTCAAAGGTTTGCTTAGAATTTATAAGTTATTCAGAAGATCGTGCAACAGCAGTGATTCACACAAAATCTTCCTCATACATTTTGGCTATGTGTATATAGTAGTATTGCATAAACTACGCTGTCTTGCGAAATATACATTGTAAAAAGTAATCTATTTAATGAATCAATTAGTAGCCTTTATTACCCTTGATAAAATAGCATTCATTTGAAGTTAACAAACTTTCAGAAACTTTGTCAAAACTCAAAGAACATAAAGCTGTAATCACTGTTGGGTAAAATCCATTGAAGGATGAGGCAGTAAGATAAGACAATGTATGATAGAGCAGCTTGTGTAGCTAGTTATAGAGAGGGACAGGTGGCAAGAAATGGCTGGTTTTGTCGACAACGCATTGATAGAAACCAAAAGATCAAAAGTACTGAGAGAAAGGAAATACTCAAACACATGGTGAAGGAAATGCTCAAACACATAGTGGCCTTTGATGTCCTGTCTCACCCTTTCGCCAGAATAAGGTAGGAGGCTTCGGCTCTCTCTCATTATTGTGTCTGTGGGAAACCACTGTGGCAGCTGTAAATGTAAAAACTGCATTAGACAAAACATACTTTAAGGCCCACTTTCACTATCCACACCAAACTCTCCTTCCATGACCACAATGAAAGACTCTCATCAAACTTTTCAGTGGCCCCCAACTTTAAGTAGGACCATGATCACACAGAGTTTGTTGCCAGCAACCTAGTTTCTAGTAAATCATGTGAAGTAGGAGATTACAATATTATTTAGCTGTAAAGCCATATCTTCAGCCATGGTACCCTTTATAGGTTCAAAGGCTTTAAAGATCTCCAGTGTCAGAGCAGTGTATTTGGCTAGTTTGCCTATAGACATTCCATGAGTATAAATAGACTGCATGAAGTATTTTTCTGGCAGACAAATAATACACGCATATATGTTTAAAGTGAAATAACAGCGAGGATACATGTTCACCTTGTTAGGATGTAAGGGACTGGACAGGTTAATAGCCAATGGAAAGAGGTGGATCCTAGTGAAATGCACTAATTCAAAACAACAAATGTAAACTTGTAAGATTAATGAAAGTCACATAATTTTGCAGAGAAAGGTGAAGATTATCTTGACATGTGCAAAGTGAGGCACGTTTTCCTAAACATCAGCCTGGCTATGCAGTGTGTGCTATTTATTGGTACTACACTCGTGCATCTTTATTTTTTCTTGTAATTGCACTCTGATCTCACTGCCCATATGCGTGTGTTCACTAATGATTAAGAGTGTCCTGAGAGTTCTCATCTAGAGCTGATTGTAAGGTATTATCCACTGTTGCCCACTGCAAGGCACATTGGCATGGGCCCTGGGCCCCTACAGAACGTGTGCCATTCACAGGTATTGTAAGTGCAGTTATGCCATTTTAGACCATGGGCTGGGAGTTTGGCACTCCACAGCTCCATGATGGCTTTGATGAAGACTGGGAAGTTTGGTATCAAAACATCCAATATTCTATCACCCACCCATTTTCACCAGGCCCCAGTTTTTGGACATTGCCTCAGTGTGTGCATCAGGGTGCCCTTCTTGAGGCAAACCCTCAGGCATTGTTCATCTGTTGCCTGACCCATACGGAACAGGCGGGTCCAAGTGTAGTATGCCCTACGCAGGATTTTCAATTGGATCAAGCAGATTTCTGCCTGCATCGCGACCTCTCTGGAATACCCACACGCCTGCCCCCAGTCATCATCCTCCAGTCTACCCAGATCCCACTCCCATCTTTCTCTCACAGATTCAAGTGATGGAAGGATGTTACTCAAGAGTGTGGAGTAGAGCTGGGACACCGAATGCTCTGTCAGGAGGCACCTAGCACCCTGTATTCCATGGGAGACTCCTTTTCCACCTCTTCCTGTAGGGCCTCCCATTTACCTAGTATGAATCGCATCTGTTGGTACTTCGGAAATTGACTCCCTGACAGCTCATATTCAGCATGTAAATCAGTAAACAGGATCATTGCATCTTCCCTCCATATGCCACCCAGTTTGGAGATCCCCAACAGGTCCCATTTTTGATGTCCCTCTATCTCGCGGAAACCACGGAGGAGGTCCGAGGCCCAAAGCGTGGCGCTAATGTCAATTTGCCCCTCCACCCCAGTGTATGCATTGCCCTCTTCCATATGTTGACCACTGTCTCCGTGGTAAATGGGATCGAGTAGCCCTCCCTCTCCGTAGAGTCAACGGAGGTATCCCTCTGGGGCCATGGCAGTACGGTCCGCCCTCAAGGAGGGTTCTTGTCGGGATAAAAAGGGCCAATCATTAACAGTCAGCAGCTGTGAGGCCCAGTAATAGAGCCAGAGGTTTGGGAGGGCAATGCCCTCCTCCATCTGGCGTCTTGTCAGTAGCAAGAGGGCAATTCTTGGTATCCCTCCATCCCACAGCTGTACCCTTGTGACATTGTTCACCCTGTGGAATAAGGCATCCGGGACTGGGAAGGGGGTTTTCAGCAGACTGTACAAAATGTTGGTAAATAGATCATCTTATAAAGGGCCACTTGCCTCATTAGTGAGATTCCTCCATCTCTCCACATCCCTCTGATAGGCCTCTAGGATTTTCACCAGGTTTCCTTGCAGATACAAGTCCCGGTTTTGTGTCACAAAAATACCCAAGTACCGTAACCCCTGGGACGTCCATTGGAATGGGCAATCCAGAGCCAATTTCGGGTCTCCCACTTCCATAGAGAAGGCCACCGACTTTTGCCACTTAATTCAGAACATCGCATAGGTCCCAAATCTCCAGGATGCGCAGTATTCTCAGCACAGAGCGTGAAGGCCCGCAAGGTAGAGGAGGATATCATCAGCATATAGTGAGACATCATCCTCATCATCCTCATCATCCTGGGTCCCTTCGGAGGTCCCATATTTGTGCATCTATTCGGATCCATGATGCCAGAGGTTCAAGAGCGACCGTGAAATTTAGGGGTGAGAGCAGACAGCCCTGCTGGGTGCACCTGTATAGTCCAAAACTTTCTGAGAGGTCCCCGTTGTCTTGGACTCTTGCCTCCGGGTCTTTATATAGTAGGCCAACCCAGGATAAGATATAGGGTTCAAATCCCTAATTGTGGAGTATGGCCATCATATATGGCCATGTTAGGGAGTCAAAGGCCTTCTCGGCTTCCGAGGCCAGAAGGACCCCATACTCTACTGTGTGCCAAGCAGCCCATCAATCTCTGCAGATTATGACTCATGACCCTGTATTGCACAAATTAACAAGTGAGTCAACCACCTTCATGAGGTGGTTTGCTAGAATCTTGGCCAGGATTTTCGTTTCTGTTTTAATCAATGAGATCAGCCTATAAGAGGCACAATCATCTATGGGTTTCCTATCCCTATGGATCAGAACAATCGTGGCTTCTATAAGGTCACGCGGTAAGGTGCCCATCTCCTTGGCTGTCCTAAGCATAGAGAGGATTAGCTTTGCCACTTTAGACGTTACATTGTGAGAAAATTCTGCAGGGAAGTTGTTAGGGCTGTGGGTTTTGCCATTGCTCAATTGGGAAATAGCTGCAGCCATCTCACCCTCCGTGATCTTTCCATCCAGCGCTTCAACCTGGTCAGGCTAAAATTACTATTCTTAACTGCATATTTACTTAACTTGACTATAAATACATCTCTATTTTTAGTTGCTCTATCTATAGCTGCCTCATCTTCATTCCACTTCATGCCTCTTTACATCACTCTGCAGGTCTTTTTCCATCTATTATTTCTCCCCTTGTTTCAGTTTCTTATCGTTCTCTTCCTCCTTTCCTCCTCTCTCACTCTGAGCTAAAGTCTGATCATGAAAACATCCTGGGTCCCAGAAATGCTGGTGATCACCACCAGCACAAATCTATTGCTAGTACACTACACTTTAACGCATCTTTGGAATGTTGTGTGAGTGTTAATTTCTCGCCCTGCTCACCAGGACCTTTTGTCAATTGAAGGTTCAAACTTCATGCAGAGATTTTGTTCAGACTCAATGGTATAATATTAATGTAATACAATACCTGAACGCCTACTGTAGGGTGACAAACTGTCTTACTGTTTGTAGTATCTGTCATTAACCCCGATTGGGCCCTCTGAATAAAGATATCTACTTGTTCAAACAACAGAGAATACACAGTTCTTGGGACCTCGATACAGTGTATAGAAAATCAGTCTGACTGATCATTTCTGATGGTCACGTAAATAAAACAGTCAGACATCTTAATATAGGCAGACATTCTTGGTCATTCAAATGTGCTGTCACTCCTCAATTTCTCTGAATGTGGGCTGAAGGTCTGAGGAGAGGACTTTTAATTTGCACAGAATAACTAGGTCTTATGAAACAGGTAATGCAAACATCCAAACTGTTGACATTTGATAACATCATTGTGCACCCATGATTTGTTTTATCTTCCTTTCTTTTATTCACTCAATGAGCTCCAACTTGCTATCTCCAACAGAGTTTAAAAAGAATTAAACAAATAACAGGATATGAATAAATACAAGAAATAACTAGAACAATTTTTTTTTTTTAAAAAAAGGAGTTCATCTGTTGAACAAGGATGGAGTGAACCTACTTGAGATGTTGTAACTGATAATCTAGATAGTGTACTCCCAGTTGTGAAGTTACGCTTGAAAGAAAGAGTTAACAATTATGTTGTTGAGCTCATACATTCCCAAAAACATACCTGCTTATTCTAGCATTTTGATTTTTCTATGTTCATGGCAATCGAGTACTCCAACTGTCCCACTGTGTCTATTTCATACACCAATTCCATTATTATTGGGGCCGGAGAATTTTTCTTGGCTCTTGAAATGAATTATCAGGCTACATTCATTAAAGCAAAGACGCTTGTACCATTATTTCAAAGCTGCATTTAATGTGTTGTCACTCATTTACCAGCACCTAAACCCAAGCACGCTCTTTTTTTTTCTTTTTTTTTTTAGATATTTTTATTCAGGTCGTAAGTAAGACACAAAATAACATATTACAAAACAAATCCATCAGTTGGTGGTATGAAAATTGTAAGACATAACAATCGAACAATCATAGAGACAATGTAGCTGGACACATGAAAAAAAAGGAGTATGATCAAGGAAAGAAAAAACAGGGAAAGTATAAGCTATGGAGATGGGTGGTCATGACCTGCCTGCAATTGCACCAAACAGCCCCTAAACGGTGCCCATATCTTCCTAAGCCAAGCACACCGGTCATCATTATCGATAATCAGGTTCTCCAATAGGCCTATATTGATAACTTCATGCCACCAGAGCATAGCGTTCGGAGCCTGGGCCAACAACCAATGTCAGGCCAGAATCAGTCGAGCTAGAGAGATAGGACAGAAAAAAATGCCACTTAGGTGGACTGGTACACAAGGTGAATGACCCAATACAATGAATTTAGGGTCCCACCTCGTGATAGTTATGCAAAGCATATTCAGCTTAACAAATACGGTCTGCCAGTTGTGAAAAATAACAGGACAAATCACGAAGATATGAACTGAGTGTGCCCAATCGCCAGAACATCGAAACAATTTGAGTCCTGCCTCAAATTCATAATAAAGAAACGATAAGGAGTATGATAGAAGTCATTGATAAATTTGAACTGATGAGTTTGAACCCGGGAGACATTTAGAACTGTATTTGATAAAATATTTGTATGTCTTATTTCATCAGGAATAACTTGGACCCCAAGATATCAGCTTCACTTATCAGCCAATGTCTGAAAAATGTCAGGCCATTGTTGGATCTCTGCTGTCAGGATCATTTGATACACCTGACTACTACTCTTCTTAGGTGGGCCCTGCCTCAAGTATTCTAAAAAGGTATTAGCAGAACAATTAACGTTTTCCACCCTCGAAAAATACCCAAGCGAGGAAGAGAAAATCGCTGTGATAGTATCTCGAAAGAGAGAAGACGGTCATCCTAAAAAAAAGAGTCTAAAGTAAGTATGCAGGATGCCTGCCAGCAGTTGATCAAATTTTCGTGCAGTTGACGGGAAAGGTTAGGATTATAACTTATATAAGAATATGCGTTAAATAATGGAATCCCGATATGTGCATTTTCGGATTGGCCCAAAGAGAGTCAAAGAACACCCCAGAGTCTTAAAACGAGTCTGCTTGAAATAGACAGTATCGATAATGCCAAAGTGTGTGGTGATATCGGCTCCCCAAGAGAGGAATTCTAGAAACAAACAGCCTAGTCTCCATGGTTTGCACCCCAATGCTTTTACTAGTCGGGACATAAATGCTGCTAGAAAGTAGATACGTAAAACTGGTAATTAAAGTCCACCCTCCAGTCGTGGTCGCTGGAACATAAATATGTTAGCACTATGCTTTTTATACCCCCAGATTAATTTTGGCCAGTTAGCCTCTGTCTGTGTAAAAAAGCCTTTGGCTAAATACAAAGGTATGCCCGAAAGAGGTATAGGTAGCAAGGGAGAACAATCATCTTGATTAAGTTACATTGACAGATAAGACCAATGTGAAAATGCTGCCACTTACTCAATATCTCCTGCGTTCTGCCGGATAGTATGCCATAATTAGATTCCCTTACATCCTCCATTTTCACAGAGACTTTTATCCACAGGTAGGTCACCGACTTGACCAATCACCTATCATCCCAAGAAGGGACAGTCTGGTGAGGACCAGGGTCTTATCAAGGTTTAGTTTGTAGCCAGAGATAGCCCCACACTCATTAGCCAATTTTTCAATAGCTGCCAGAGAATCCTCTGAGGCAGAGGTCATGATGGTGATGTTGTCTGCATAGGCAAGCACTTTGAGCTCAAGTTGATGGATCCGCAGCAAAGCAATATCACTCAAGCTCTGGAGGCCTTGAATTTAAGGTTCTATATAGTGTGCAAAGAGCAAAGGTGAAAGTGGACATCCCTTTATGGGGCCACAATTTATCTGAATTAGGTCGGTAGAAGACCCTGACCATAAAACCCTAGCCTTAAGATTCTGGTAAAGCTGTTGAATCAAAGCAATAAAGCGTGGCCCAAACCCTTACACAGCCATAATGGCCCTAATAAAAGGCCATCGGCCCCAGTCGAAGGTCTTTTCAGCATCTAGCATTATTGCTCCGACCGGATTTCCCTGAGCACAGCCTGCCTCAAGAGCAGTGATAACAATATAGACATGGGCAGTGTTATCCCGCCCTGGAACAAAACCATGTTGATTCTCATCAACAAGATCAGAAATAAACGTAGCAAGCCTGTTTGCTAAAATCTAATTATAAATCTTGGAATCAGCATTAATCAAAGGAATAGGCTGATATGAACCACTGAGAAAGGGTTCTTTCCCTTTCTTAGGAAAGATGACAATGTTGGTCTCAGTCCATGACACAGGAACCTGCCCAAGTAATTCAAAAGAGTTGAATAGATCACGGAGAACCGGCACTGCAGGATGTGACAAACTAACATAGAAATCCAATAGAAGTTGATCGGTGCCAAAGGCCTTGCTCGTGCCAGCTAGCCAATAGAGTCTTACACTTCGGGGGTTGATATTGGACCTTCTAGCTTATGCTATTGTGTAGTAGACAGTTTCTGGTGATGGTGGACCCGAAGAAACTGAACGATCTGGTCCATGGATGGGACCAATTCCTATTCATACAACTTCTGATAAATGCTGTGGAACTCCTCTTGCATAAGGGCAGGATTGGTCACAATAGCCCCTTGAGAGTTCTTAATCCCAGAAATAGCAGATGCAGTAGCTCTATCACGGACCCGGAAAGATAACACTCCTCCTCCGTTAGGAGATAAACAGGGCTGCTCGTCCAAGATCACCAGTGAAAGCGGCTGGAGTGGACTTTTTTGCTCGATCACATTCCTCTCATTAGACTGTAGTTCGGCGTTGGCAGCTGAGATAGCATATCTCGGCACTACAAAAGCTTAAAGCTTCGGTTTCATTAGTGGAGCCAGCAATTCTGTGCATCCAATATGAGGAGCAAATGTATTCATGTTTTGAACAGCCTGAGGTTGAGGAGCTCTTGACCAAGTGAGTGGGGGTAAATAAGGAGACTAATGGATATGGCTGATTCTGTTTTGTCTTTTTCTTCTTGATTCTTTTTCCTTATAGGTTGTTACAGAGTGCTTTATTCAGTCTCTTGGGTATGCCTTGCCTCCTTTCTTTTTTTATTTCTCTTTACTAATGGAAGCTTTAAGTCGGTAGGGTCAGCTGACACCTAGCTTTGATTTCATGAAGGTTTCATGAGGGTTCTTTATTTATTAATTATGACTGTGGGGGAAAACATTTTGGGTCCTTTGGGCGGGTGTCTCGGGTGGTCTCTGCCCTGCCCCTTTTGTTCTTTTTCCACATCCATCCTCCGTCTGCGGTGCTCCGGGGGGAGGGGAGTTTATGTACTCATGTCTACTGCAGTGCTAGTGGTATTCTTTTGGCCGGGGGTGGTCGGCCCTTTTTCTGGGCCTTGCATGGAAGGGATAGGGTTGAGGGGAAGGCTGGGAGTCAGAGCGGCTGGCGGGGCCGGGGTCTAGGGTCACTTTTGTCTTTATAATGATTTTTTTCATTGCAATGTTTCGTCAGGTTGCTGGAAAAGAAAATTAGGCCTTATAGTTGTGGACGGTAAAGTTGGGACCAAGAATGATTCTGTGCTGTTGTTCTCTTTCAGGGTGTGCTGAATGTTCGATTAAGAATGTCAAAGTTTTGCCAGGGGTGTGGTCCTGACCAGCATCTTCATATTCTTTCGTGGAATATCAATGGAATGTAGGCATCTTATAAGGCGAAAAGTAATTAAAGAGGTGCTACACTATCTTCATCCACATTTAGTTGGCCTACACAAAACTCAGCTCTTGAATAAACAGGCCTCTCTTCTGGATGATTTCTGGTATCAAGTACTATCCTCAGCTTGTTTCACTTCTCTCAGAGTGGGATTTCCCTACTGGCTCGGGATCATAGCTAGACACTCATCAACCACTGTATAGATGTGGGTGGACGATAGTTCTTAGCAACAGTCAAGAGGGGCCAATTACGCATTATGCCATGTGTACTCTAAGAGGACAACACTGATGATCCTGTGGTCTCTAATAGCCTGCTTTCTGAGATACATCAATCGTCGGATCCATTGATTATTTGCAGGGACTTCAACATCGTCCCTAACCCATGGATAGACTCCTCTTTTAGTAGTCGAGGGCTAAACTCTTCTTTGAGAACCACCTAGAGCTCAAAGGAAATGGCTAGGGCTGCTTTGTTGCAAGTAATGGAATCTTATGCTCTGGTGGATGTCTGGTGATATTCTCAGATGACAGAACATAGGTTTACATATTTTCCCGCCTCACCTAAATCTTTTTCTCGGATAGATATGTTCCTTGCTAGCCAAGCTCTTTTGTCCCATCTTGGGGCCTGATTACGAGTTTGGCAGTGCGCGCCAGTTCCCGCAGTCGCACCGCCAAACCTGTGGTCAGGCCGCCCGCCAGATTACGAGTATTTCTTGTGTCTGGCAGGCTTTTATTTGATGTTCTCACGGCAGTGCCTCAGAAAATGGGCACCACAATGGGAACGGCAAAAACAGTTCCTGCACGGTATAGCATGTAATGACCATGCCGCGCAGGAACTGGGGTGTATGCACACAGGGGGGCACGTGTAGTGCCCCCTGCATGCACCCCATGGCTCTGAGTCACAAAGAGGCCCTATATAGGACACCCTTTGTTTCCTCTCCACCACGGTTTACATGGAGGAGGAACCACCATGAAAAATGAGTCAGAGAGGAAACTTGCAATATGCTTGGCGGGACCGCAGCGGTTCCCCCAAGCATGTTGCGGCCTCAGGATCACCGCAACACCGCCAGGGAACAGCGGTTCCTTGGCGGCTGCTGCGGGGCATTGCTGGTCCGACCACCCTAATTGTAATAGGGCGGTCGGAAGACTGCTGCACCCCCGGAGTCTGGCAGTCCGTGGATCGCCAGACTCTTAAAAAGCCCCTTGGTATTGCCTTTAACCCTAGGGTTATATCGGATCACAATTCTTTGTCTCTTCACTCTTTTGTCCATCCTGACAAATTGGGACATAAAAAAGATGTAAGTATGTCCAGCATAGGAAATTGGACATTGAAGATATAAGTTGGTGAGCTTTGCTGTCATTCCTAAATGTGCTCCTTAGTGTAGACCAGTTGATGCCAATATTTTGATGGTCAGTGTTGGAAACTTCAAAATCAGTGACACCCAATTAGCCATTAGTGTTGTCATAATTTGTTACAGAAGGACGATAATGGATTCCTCATCTATTTGAAAAAATGTCAGTATCTAGTGGTTGAGGAATGAAAATAGCATTGTAATCCATTTTGAAATTCTGTAAAAACACATCCTGACTTACATAAAATGAAATGCTAAAATGGACATTTATGGCGCATGTGTTGGAAGATTATGATTGACTCATATTGTATTTTTAGAGAAACAAGGAAAGTTGGAATTACTCCTTATAACCTGCCAGTTATGACAGATCATCTGAATAAATTTAAATCTAATCATGTTGAAGTATTTTAGAGACTAAAATTGAAATATATTGCTTTTGTTTACGATGCATCAGTTGCATTTCATAGTTAATCAGAGTTTTTTACTTACAACTGATGTGGTATCACCAGTAATCAGACAGAATACAGATGTGCTGCCCAAAAAAGAAGCTCTGTAGACTGGCCATGCTAGGCCTCTTTGCCCGGCTTAGAGGATATGTTTTTTCACAAGAGATTCTTATATATTTATTTTGAGTTATAATTGTTAATTCATGCTTGTTTTTTAATTTATGAAGAGCAAGCATCTTGCCACTCTTCTGCATACTCATAGCAAAGATGTGAATGGCTATCCTGCTACAGGATGTTTCACTCATCAAAGTATCTCATTATTTTTGCGTTATTCTAAATTGTTGTGGCAGCAGTTTACTTCGTGAATGTTTAGCTTGAAGATATTTCATCATAGCGGAGCTCAGCATCCTGAACTGCATAATCTAAATTGGACGATTTTCCTTCAGATTTCAGCTTTAAATGTGTCTCACACAAATAACATGTAACAAAAATACATCCATGTAGCATAAAGGAAACACTAAAATGTATGATTAATCCCTCCAACTGACATCCCCTCTTACTTACCCAGTCTCCCTCAGCATTGTACAGCATGAAACTTAACATCACAGAGCTGCTCCCTTGTGTAATTCTGTCTTGGAATGGCCAGGCTGATAGCTGTAAATACACAAAAAAGAGAGCCAGGCACAACCCAGTACAAGGCCCACCTTCAGTAACCGCCATCTCTGCCCTCCACAAATGATCCCTCTCTTATCACTAGACCACACTTCCCAAATCACTCAGTTTAAGTAAGGAATGGCTACATAATCATCAAAGTAGTCTTTATGACATCATGTGGAATAGCAGATGAAATAGCATTTACCTGGAATGCTATTGGCCTCAGTAGTCATTATAGATTCACTCACTTTGAATAGATCTTAACATTAGAAGAGAATCCCATACCATCTAAATATAATACACCAATGTTGACCTTTGCCCTTCATAACAGTACCTTCAAGTGAGATGTTACTGAAGCTACAAGTTGCAAAACATGCAGAGGGCACAAGGTTATCACTTTGCAGCCATATCTTCAGTTCTGCAACATTCAGAGGTTCCCTCTTCCCCGTACACACTGGCATGTATCAGAACCCCAGTACAATTACTGTTATCCTTAAGGATTCTTAATGGAGCATTCAGTATGCATTAGATGGAGAAGCCATTAAAGTCAGTTCAAATAGACCCATAAGTCTATGGAGAAAGTGATCTGGTATTACTCCTGGTCGAATTTTTTTTTTTGACCCATGAGATCAACCAATCCACGGAGGTACATTCAAGTATTTTTGTACATGCCACGTATCATTCAGAGAGATGCAAGGAATGCTGGAGGGAATGAAGGGTTTTGCTTATTTCTTTATAGTTTAGTGGATCAATTTTTGTCAGCCGTTTACAAGACACCAATCTACAGAATAGATGAGCAATTCAAATGTGGTGCTGAACAGTTCAAGAACCTTCAGAGGACCATTGTACTTTCTATGTCAGTAGGGTGATGCTACATTGTTGGAGAAAGACGCCCACAACTGGACAGTAAGTTATGGCTTTTTAGTTGAAAAAAATGTTTTCTACTTGTTTTCCTTGTGGATTTCATTCTACTTTAATGTATGCATGTGTGTGAGTGTGCATGCTTGTGTATGAATATGTGTTTTTATTTTTTGCAAATTAATTCTGCTTATTTACATTTGCCTTTTTTGGGGTTCTTTTTAGGTAGATGAAAGAAACATGCTGCCTGAACAGCAAATGGTTAAAAAAGTGTTTCTACAGCTAGCATTTATAGCATGGGGGAAAAAATCAATCTTTCGGAGGCACTGGTGTTGATGATTCTTGGCAACCTGTTACTTCCATTAGAGGATTCACATTTGCCCACCCATGGTAAAATACTGTCTCTCCCATAATGGTAATATTTCTTGCCAACTTGTGGTCAGACATGGTGTCCTTCCCCTAGTAACATGAGGGCCCTGGGACAATAAATCCTGGCATGTTTTGGGCATCCGAGATCTCTGGCATTACGATAGTCCTTAGAGAATGCTGGGTATTCTTGACATATTGAAAAGTGCCATGGTCTGATGGGTCTGCCATAGAAAATGAAACCAGAATGTGGCTGAGAGGGATTGGCTAAACATGTTCTTTAGGATATTCTTAAATATTTCTATTTTAAGTTTGTTAAAATATCTATTACTAGATGCTAAATGTAGGACTAGGACTTTGAAGGAATTGCCATGTTGTCAGAGTATCCTAGAGGGTATGGATATTACCACGACAAACATGGCATCCCATTTGTCCCCTTATATGTGGTGTCACTAGGAACAGGAACGTTTAAAACAGCCAACATGGAGGGGCGTGGCCAAGACGCGCATGGAGTGAGACGTGTTTGCCTGGGTCTTCGCTCCATTGCGCTCTGTTTAAGCTGTCCACCCTGGCCACCGGGTTTGTCGACCAGTGCCCCATGGTCCTCTTGGTGGGAGGGGAGCGGGGTTGCTCCCGGACATCCACGGGGGCCCCCGCTTGGCTCGGTGACCCTACATCCTGAGACTCCTATCCAGCGGAAGTTCGTTGCTGCCATCTTGGGCGAGGAGCTCCGGAGTGCTGATCTAGCTGGTCCACGATCCCGGGCCCGGGGATCGCGGCGTCTGGGACGGAGGAGCGGAGTGCTCCGATTGCTGAATTTCATCTGCTGCGGGACCCCTGGGGCTCTTGAGAGGTGAGCTGGGCCCTGGGGAGTTGGGGGCCTCCCGGGACGCTCCACCTGACGTCGGCGGCACCGTGGTGGCTGAGTGAGCCGAGAGCTCCCGCAAATGAATCGAGGTGGGTGCCCGTGAGCGCCAGATCCGGGAGTGCAGCTGGGGCTGGAGGAGGGACCCCCTATGGTGAGAGGACGATGTTTTTAGTTCCCGATGTGCTTGGGGTCCTGCTGACGCCATCTTAGTTTGGAAGCAACACACCAGACCCCTGATTAACTGTGGCTCAAGACTAGCTGGCTGTGGCCTCTGGGGCGCGGGCACCCGTGCGACGCTCCTGTCCTGCTGGGAGTCTTACATTGAGGACATTTGATCGAGTGCCTGGCCATACCATCATGCATGACCTGGGGGACGTCCTGGTGGCCGCGCCCCCCCCACTATCCTGGAGGTTTGATGCAGTGAGTTGTGGCGAAAGCCTGGGACTGTTGCTACTGGCACGGGGGTGAGCTGCGAATAGTCCCCCTGCATCGCTGATGCCGTTGCCTTTCTGTCTCCTGGGGGTGCGTCCTGATGGGCTCGAGTTGGGGCCGGCTGGCTCCCCCCTACTTGCTTTCAGGGGCTCGCGCTCGCATCCTGACCTGAGCTGGGTCCTGGGGTGGAAGAAGGTTAATTATAGGAAACCTCGCTGGCAGAGGGGGACATTTGCTACTCTTGGAGGCCCTGGGGCTTAAGCTGAGAAGTTGCGGACCTCTGATACCTCTACGCTGTCTGGTGTCGTTGGACCTACAAGTTGGAGCCTGTACTTTGTGCCTGGCCCCCTCGAGGCTTCTGACCAGGGACTCTGCGGTGAGTGGAGTGAACTTACAGATGTTTCTCCGGGGGTCCCTTTCTGGCCTCTGCGGCCTCCATTAGCACACTGTGGGCAGTGTGAAAGTGTGGTGAGAACTGGGGATACAGCAGTGTCTTTAAAGGGTTCCTTGGCTCTACTTGCTTTACTCGGAGGCATAATACACTGTTTCACGTCATCGAAAAGAGTGGGATCCCCCATGGGCGGGACTTGAGGAGGTGAGGCTGGTTTGGTGGTCCTCCTCATCCTTTCCCTGCTGACTCTCCTACCTTTGGTGGGGTTTGACTGACCGCATCTGTTCCACACTTTCAGGGACCCCATATTTCAAATAGCTGCAAAAAGAATATAACTCACAGTTCTGCCATGCCTCCCAAGAACAAAACCAACAAAGACTCGGACTCTGCCTCGTCCAGAGACAACCCGGTAACATCTCCATGGTCTAAAACCAATGCACAGACACAGGAGGCCTCTGCTCCTTTAGCCCATGCTCCAGACCAGGCCGGACTGGGCATGCCAATCACCCAGGCCTTCATGGCGTCCTTCCTCCAAGAGATCAAGGGTGAAATTGGCTCCCTTAGACAGGACTTTAAAACCGGCCTGCAGGACATCCGGAGGGAGGTCACGGAGATTGGTGGAAGGGTGGATGACCTCGAGCGCACTATGGATGCTAGAACAGAGGACCACAAGAGCTTGTGGAGAAGGATGGTAGAGCTCGAGGAACAAAACATCAGCCTACAGTTGAAGAAGGAGGACTTATAAAATCGCAGTAGGCGAAATAATTTACGTATTAGAGGAGTACCCCTGGGGGCGGAGGGCACGGATATCATGGCCTATACGGCAGACCTCTTGCAGGCCATCCGAGAGAATGAGGAAGCGTCTCCCCCTATGCTAGATAGAGTTCATCGAGTACAGGGTCCTCGCAACCGACCTGATTTCATCCTAGATATTCTCACAAGGGTTCACTTCTTTGCAGATAAAGAGGCTATTCTGAGAAAGACTCAGGGGGCCAAAGATATCTCCTATAATGGCCTATCGATCCAGATCTTTCCCGGCTACTCTACAAAGGTGAAAAGAATTTAAAGCGGTCACAGATAAGCTCTGGGACCTTAACATCAAATATCAATGGGGTCACCCCTTTGCCTTGTTGTTCACTTGGGAGGGGAAGCGATGAGCCCTCCGCTCACTGACGGAAGCAAAGCAGCTCTTGCAGCTCCAGCCTGAATCAGAGGGCACTGATCTCCCTTCTCCCCGGGGGCACCCAAGGGAGCCCTTACGCCCAGAATGGTCTACGGTCAAACCGCCTAAGCACAGACGACGACTCCAGGAACGAGACTCTTCTCAGGCCAAACAGGAAATTATCAGTCATATAAGGGCCTTGAGTGACTCCTCACCGCCATCTCGATCACTGGCCCACAAGGAATAACATGGACATGTCCCACCTTTTTTCTTAGACTTCTCGCTACCGCCTTTATGATTAGGTCCTTGGTCACTTTGACTTGATCTTCTTCTACATTTGATCCTGGTCTTCTTGTAGCTGCACGAGAGCTGCAACATTGTGGGACTACAAGTTCACCTCCAGGAACTTGATCACTATTGGGGTGATCCGCTGGTCAATGATGTTGCTTGAGTCGACTTTGGCTGCCTTGGTAACACCCCGGTGGTGGATGGTCTTACTGCTCATCCTGTACTGCCACAGGCCGCTGGATGCGGGGACCCACGAGATGCCCTGAGCTTGCCGCCCCCCCTTCTATTTCAGGGTCCCTTTGGAGAGTGACTTTTCCAGAATGGCCTGTCCTATGGACTCTGGGCTGTTCCTGACAGACTCTGACACTGTTTGGCCCAGCTGGCCATGTATTATAGTGTTTTCTGCCTTTCTTCCTTTTCTATTCTTTCTCTTTCCTTTTCCTGATGCGCTGCTATTGGGGGGATGGAGTCTAGATGGCTGCGGCCTTGGGCCTTTGGGATACCCGGGGAGGTACTTAGCTAGTTCGGGGGTTTCGGGCATGCTCCTGATTGTGCTGCTTCACTGCGGGGTGATTGTGGGGAGGGTTATAAGCCAGCAAAGTTTGCTTAGTGGTTGCTGTTGGTGAGCTGACCATTTAGACTTGCTATGACTAATCCCATGAAGTTTCTCTCCCTAAATGTAAAGGGGCTTAACTCTCCCAATAAAAGACACCAAGTTTGGCGATATCTCATCCAACGGGACCCTGATATCATATTCCTTCAAGAGACTCACCTGCTCCCCTCCGACACTCACTTTATGACCCACCCCAAATATCCTCAGCAATTCTGGGCCTGGTCTTCTACCAAAACGGGTGTTGTGGCCATTCTCCTTAAAGCCGGATGGAGCGTGCAAGGTTCTAAAGCTACGAAAGACAAGAATGGGAGGTTCTTAAAAATCCAAATGCCCTGGGGTGGGGTATCCTTGACTCTCGTAAATATAAACGCCCCTAATCAGAACCAGGATACATTCCTACGCTTCCATCTTAATGATCTTCTCCACTCAGTTACAACACCGATCATTCTTGGGGGGGACTTTAACTTGGTATGGAATCCGGAATGGGATAGTACGGCCCAAGCGTTTCAAAGTGCTGGAGCAATGTCTGCCACTTTAAAAAATGTTATTACGGATTTAGGATTAATTGGCGCATGGAGGTATTTACACCCAGACTCTAAAGACTACTCCTTTTTTCCCACGCACATCGATCATACTCTTGTATCGATTATTATTTTCTCTCTTTACCATTATTACACACTCTAGTCACTGCGGAGATATCTTATATTTCTCTTTCAGACCATGCGCATGTTTCAATATCTCTACAGCCTCCTAGACCCTATACAGAGGCTCATCCCAAGTGGAGGTTACTGCCTCAGTTTCTCCGAGACCCTGTTGATGTGGCAGACGTTCGTAAGGAGATTGAGGCCTTTTTTGAAGTGAATGACCTCACTGATACCTCCAAAGCTATCCGGTGGGACGCCTTTAAGGCTACCATTCGCGGGGTTATTTCCACTATATCAATTACCAGAACACGGGAATCCCGTCTCATAGAGAATTCACTCACTGCGGATATTAAAATGTTGGAACGAAAGGATCACCTGCAACCATCTCTTCGCAATAAACGTCCACTCGCAGAGCTACAGGGTCAACTATGTTTGCACCGCACTAACAAGGCGGAGAGACTACTGCTTGCCCTTAAACAGAAATTTTATGCGGGAGGGGACAAGGTGGGGGCGTGTTTGGCTCAATGCCTTCGGGCTAGGAATACGAGCACACATTGCTAAACTTAAATGCCCGGATGGTACTTGGGCTATCTCGGAGTCCGACAAGTGCTTGGTTCTGTCTGATTTTTATAGGACGCTCTACGCAGACTCCCCTTGCTCTTTGGAGGCAGTTGCGGAATTTCTGGACTCTTGCCCTTGGCACTCTATCGGTTCCCATCATAGGGGTCTAATGGAGGAACCCATTTCGCATGAGGAAATAGCGAAAGCTCTGAAACAGCTTCCAACGGGGAGAATTCTGGGTCCCGATGCTTGCCGATGGCTTTTTATCAGGTTTTTTTATCCACAGCTTCGAGAGCACATGCTTCAGCTCTTTAACAGTTTTACAGAGGTTTCGGGTCTTACTCCAACTACGGCGGAAGCGGAGATTGTCCTCGTCCCAAAACCGGGAAAAGACCACTCCTTGCCTACCTCGTATCGCCCCATTGACCTCTTAAACACTGATGCTAAGATCTACACTAAGATCCTGGCGAACTGCTTGGAACTCCACCTTCCGGGCCTGATTGATCCTGATCAGGTTGGGTTTATCTACCATCGTCAGGGGGCGGACAACATTCGCCGGATTGCCCATCTTGTGGAAAAGGCACCGAAGAGAGATATACCAGCCTGTCTAGTGTTCCTTGATGCTGAGAAAGCCTTTGATCAGGTGGATTGGTGCTTTTTCCGGGAGGTTCTACAGAGGGTGGGATTGGGCCCAATGATGATCTGTAGATTGATGGCCTCTTATACACAGCCCACTACCCGCATCCATGTTACTGGATGCCTCAGTGGTTCCATCCCGATTTATCGCGGCTCCAGACTGGGCTGCCCGCTGTCCCCTCTGTTATTTGCACTAGTAGTGGAACCCCTTGCCATCGCTATTTGACGTAAATCTGAGATCCGGGGCATTCCTTCTCCCTCCCAGCTCTAGCTACGCTTTTGCGGTCTTTTGAGGAAGCTTCGGGATTCCGGATTAATCTTGCTAAATCTCATGCCCTCAATCTTACTCTTCTGGCCTCAGAGGTCCAAGATCTGGAAAAAGAGCTTCCATTACAGTGGTCTGACAAGTCGATAAGATACCTGGGATTAGATTTGACTCCCTCGCTTTCCTCCTGGACATCGGCTAACTTGCCGAGGTATGCGGGGGGCGATTTGGGAGGAACTACGTAGATAGAGAGGCCTCCCTCTTGCATGGCTAGGACGTATTAATACTATAAAAATGTCACTTCTCCTGAAGATATATTTATTCCAGTCACTTCCCACGCTGGTACCTCAGGCTGACATCCTGTCTCTCCAGCTGGATTTTACTACCTTTATATGGGGAAGGTCTCGTCCGCGCTTTTCTAATAAGATTCTGATGTTACCTCGGGACTGGGGTGGTCTTGCATGTCCCAATCTCTTGGAACACTACTGGACCTGTCATCTTCGGTATATATCAGAGTGGGTGGTTTGCGAGAGCGAAAAACATTGGTTTCATATCGACCGGGCGGTCTCCTGTAGGCCTCTGTGGGATCTGGCTTGGCTTCCCCGTGGGGCTCGTCCCCGTAGTGCATACATTGCTACTCCCACCAAAACAGTCCTGGAGATTTGGGATAAAGTGGTGGTCTCTTGTGATCTGAGTACATTCCCTTCCCCTAACACGCCTATTGTTCGCAATCCATGTTCCCTCCTGCGTTACAGCCTTGAGTATTTGGTGCGTGGTCTGACAGTGAATGCCGTGTCATTCAGGACTTGTTTCAGGGTGACAAACTCCTCACTTCTGATCAATGCAAACAGTCCTTTCACCTTACGGAGGGGGCTCTGCTGCAATATTTTCAGATACAGCATTGGCTGCTTTCTCAGGCCTATCTCCAAGGGGCCACTAGGCAACTCACGGCCTTTGAAACCTTAGTGCATCAATTTGAAGGGTCAAAGGGCCGGATCTCTCACACGTACACTGTTTTGCTACACTCGCACCGGCCCTTACCCCACACTTATCAAAAGCAATGGAACACAGATTTAGGCGAAGACATATCCCCAGAGTATTGGGCCCGATTATGGCAGGACATGCCGAAAATATATTATAGCATACCGCAACGCGAATCAGCGTATAAACTTATGACACAATGGTACTTCACCCCGGCCCGTCTACAACAGATGTTACCAAATTTCCCCCCGAAGTGTTGGAGATGTCAGGGTGACAGAGGGGACTTTGTCCATGTTTGGTGGTCATGCCCGAGTCCTACGATGTTTTGGAAGGAGATTCTCAGTCATATTAAGGATGTAGTGGGGTTCCCTATCCCTTCCTCCCCGACGATTACCCTATTAGGCATTAGGCCCCCGACATTGACTGCTATGAAATATACAGACTGGCGTTTGATACTGCAGATGTTGGGAGCTGCCCGGCAATCTATAGCCTTATTCTGGAAGAAACCCCATCCCCCAGTGGCCACATGGTTCATCCGCTTGTGGCACGTTCTAGCCCTTGAATTGCTCACTGCACGTATAAACCACATGGACGCCAAGTTCACCCGCGTCTGGCAGCCACTAATACAATATTTCTCTAAGATAGAACACTCCCGACTGGTTCCCCCTAGGCTATGAGCTCTGCAGTTGTTTGACGATCCTCTCGAACCTTACTTGAGGGGTCACCGGTCGGAGTCCCCCGAGCCACCACCTCCGCAGGAGAGGACTTACCTCTTCCCTCATTCTGAGACTTCTGACCCCCGCCAGCAGCAGGATATTCCTAGCTCATCCTCCCCTGCTCCCCCTCCCAGATGGGAGGTTAGATTCTCCCTCCCTCCTCTTTTCCTTCTTTTTCTTCTTTCTTTTCTTCTGTTCAATTTGGGTAATGCCCCTGATACCGCCCAGTCCAGAATATCAGAGTGTCTTCCGGATGGCACAGGTGAGCAGGGTATGTTATACGTAGCTCAATACGGATCACCCAATTGTTTTGACAAGGACAATATTCCATATGATTTCAACGTTGTTGGATTTTTTCCCTTGGTCTGCCTCGAATGGAGAGGGAGGTCCTGATACCTTGGAAAGGGTTGTAGCATATTGTTTCGCTTTTCATTTTAGTCTTCCTCCTTTCCTCTGTAATACTGGTCTGGGTGATAATGTACTGACTCTTTCTTATATGTTCTGCTTGAAATACTCTGTCATCTAAAGTGGGTGGTGACATTCTTTTTATGCTCTTTGATGGGGTTATATTTCCTTAATCTGTTTGACTTTTTCTCTGTGTCATATGTTCAATAAACAGATTTGAAACAAAACAGCCAACATGAAGTTCAAGGAGAAACGGAAATCTTAGAAGCTTATCGTATCCAACGCAAATTTCTATCGTTTGGGGCACTGCTGCAGGTGATATGAAAATAACTATGTTGTTGAACAATCAAACAATGATGCCAAATATTATGTTTCAGGTAGAAAGTACTGCAAGGTCACTGGAAAAAATGTTGTTTGAAAAATGTGTCCCAAGATAAGTGAGTATGAATAGCAATGAGTGACTTTTGGTCAAGACATTATTAGAAAGACAAGGAAGAGGTGAATGTTAGGTGTCATGCTAAATAACTACACTAGAGGCCATTTCTTCATTGCTAGCATGGGAGGACAAGGGAAACATTCAAGACATGGTTCCAACTCAATTACTAGCATCCCCTCTCACCTACCATTTCTCTCCCAGCAGTATGATGTATAAGTGTAACCATTTGGATGATCCCATGTACCATTACACCTGTGGCAGGCCAAATGGGTAGCTGCGAAAGATACCAAAAATAGGCATTAGGCAAAAAAGCCTTTAGAAGCTGACCGCACTAAACATTATTACAACCCCGCTCCTCTCAGATCAGTCTACAGAACCCAATCTTGGATAAGCAGAAAGATAATCACAGGACGTTAGAATAGGGAATTGTGTTTACCTGTATATATATATATATATATATATATATATATATATATATATATATATACATATATCTATAGCACACAATGCAGTCACCATTATGTAGTTATGGTTTATACAAATGCTCCATTGAAAAGGCTTTTGCAGATTTCACCAAGACCTTAAACCCTGCAACAAATTTGGCAAGGTAAGGTCCACCATGCCAAACTGTGTACAGTTCTGTACAGGGGAAAAAAGTTAAGAGGAGAGTCGAATAACGTAAATATTCTAAATCCAATAAATGTCATTGTTAGCTGACCCTTTGAGAAAACAGCTTGGACAATCCCTTACTCGTGTTTACTAACAGACAAGTGTTTTTTTCTAAAATTCGTTATTCAGGATAATCAAGCATTACTTTTTATTTCACTGCAGTCAACTAAACAGTATAATCCAATATTGTACTTACTATTGCAAATAAACATTTGTCTGTTTGAAATCCATGTCTTTCAAGTTAATTACCCCAAAGTAAATATGTAAAATAAACAATACATAAAAGGTAACATGTAATATGGTCCGATATGCTATAGAGGGGTTCTGGTGATGTCATATACCAAGAAGGGTGGGAGGGCAAGTCCTCTGCAAACATCAAACAATGAGTCTGTATCTGAAATAGGATTGCCACTCCCCATTGGACTAACAGCTATGGTGTGCCTGTTATGTCAAAAGTGCCATCACTATTTACAGAAAACAGCAAAATGTTATGAGGTATCTGCAGGGCAAAAAGGGGCTACTTTTATTTTGTAATGGATTGTGAACAGTACAACTGTCAGATGAGGTCTTAGGCACTTCTAAATGGGGATGTGGGTATACACAATCTGCAGATCTAGCAAGTAAAAATAAATATAATCTGTGTAACAATGGCAGAATAGTTGCAAGTTCACCTTGAAAAGTGGTTATAATTTGATAAATATGTTTACTCTGCGTAGGTGCAGAAAAGGGATGTGAAGGGAGTATGGGATAGTCTGGAGGAGTGAAAGAAAGGATGAGAGGCGAACTGTTTTGCAAATTGTGCATTGTAAATATTCATTTATGTAAAGACTTGATTGGTGCCCTTTATTAATCCTTGCAAAAACAGCATTCATTTGCCATTGATAAACCTTCACAAAAAGTCATTACAAAACCCATAGACCATTAAGATTTGGATACTGTAAAGAAGAGATTGTACAGTTTTGCTTTAGACGGGGGAGATGGCAAGGGATGAGATTGGCTTTGTAGACCATCCACCATTGCAGAAGCCAACTAGGTAAAATGTACTGGGACAAAGAAAATACTCAAAAACATATCGGACTTTAAAATCCTGTCTCACTTACCCTTTCGCCAGAGCAAAGTAGCAATCTGTTGTTCTGCCTCATCATTGCCTCTGTGGTGGGCCAGCGTGGCTGCTGAAGTGGTAAAAAATGGCATGAGGCAAAACGTACTCCAAGGCCCACTTCCATTATCCACACAACACCATGCCCATAATAAAAAACCCTCATCAAAGTGTTTAGCAGCGCCCGCGTTTAAGAAGGTGATCACATGCTCCTTTAAATGCCAAGTTTATCTACCTGATGCAATCTCATGAATTGTATGAGAAGCATGTGCATATAAATGTAGAAATATGGATGTGGTTAAAACTAGAGAGGCCAAAAAAATCCAATGTGTATGAAGATCTATACCGATTGTACTTCTTTACACTTTATTTGTAGGTTGGGTAGGTAAGGGAGGAAGTGCCAGAGAATGAAATGGGGAAGCTAAAAGAAGAGTGACGTCTAATCCAGACATAAGGGAAAGAAGAGGAAAGTGGGAAGAGTTTGCCAGAAAAAAAGCTTAGTGGACTAGTGAAGTGGGCTTAATGACAGTGTAACAAGTGGAGATACTAAGAAGATGGTCTAAGGTTTAGAGGTATTATTGGTTGGTGAGAAATGCTAGGAAAAGGTTTGCTTAGAGGCCGGTCAGGTTAGTTATGGATTGGGAACAGGGTGTGGGAAATAAAAGTTATAGTGGATCCAATGTTAGAGAACATGCTTGGAGGGCAACTGAAAGACACAAATACCTGGCTCCTATTCCTTCACTAAAATACTTTTTCACTTACCCATGCCCTTCCAGCAATATGATGTGGGATGCTCAAAATCAATGAAAAACTCCTCTGTCTCATACGGTCTCTAGAAAGGCATACAGGAAGCTGTAAAGAATCCAAAAATGACTTCAGCAAAGATTAAGGTCAACTCCAGCCTCCACTAATGAGGCTCACATTCCCGCTCTGCCCACAACTTTGTATGTGAGGATATCAAATTAATAATATTGTACTACCATGTTATAAAATAAACATTAACCAAAATATTGAGAATGTAAGTATATATAAATAAGTATAGAGTTTTTATTCTGCACATCTGCGATCCTTGTATATATATATATATGTATTATGTGTATATCATCAAGCTATCACACACACATATATATATATCCAACAAAGCCACATGAACGCCCTCTCAGGAACAATAACCAGGCAGGTATTCACATAAGAAAGCTTTATTACTCCATAAATCAAACGTGACGCGTTTCGGCAGTCAAGCTGCCTTGTTCACACAAATATTCACTCAGTATGGCTCTTTCTTTTGGGTTGTGTATCCCTCTGTTCAAAATACATCTTTGGAAAACTTCCCTGGGAAATAATGAAGTCCATATAAACCTTTTTAGTTTTGCAGGTTTTGATGAGTCAACATCGCGTCTGGGGAATCTCGGAGGTGTGATCTAAAGAAGCTGACAGAATCTAATGTCAGGTGTTCTCTTGCACTGGAATGTTTATCCAGAATGTGTGAAGTTGCAACAATCACTAGAGTCTTCTGAGTATGATAATCTAAGAGTTTTCAAAAGACGACAGACTAGATACACATTGCACGCTGTGCCCATGTGTGTTGTTTCTGATGATGTCTCTAGTATTCCTGTAAGACCTTGGTAGTCCAGCGACATCTTATGAAGCTTGCAGGATTCCACAAGCTCCTCAAGTGACTGGGCCTACGTCAGCACAGCTGGAGGAGGCTTCTTATGTACCAAGGAATATTTATCATGCATTAAATGTTACTCTGGCAGAGTAGTCCCATTTATTTTGGCAGCTTTGGATGCTAAGCTTCAGCTCTGGTATGAGCTTCTTCTCTGGTACTTCAATGCAATCTTGTTTCTCATGGTTTCTACCAATCTAGTCCATGACACATTTTTCTGGTCTTTCAATACCATGTCCTGGTCTTCATATTAAGGAGTCCAAAGAATAAAATGAAGTCAGTAGATCTTAGTAAGAGTGATGGTAGAGTTTGGTGGCTCTGGCAGAGGGCATCAAAGTAACTGCATGGATTCCTGAAAACTTTGTATTCCAAATCTTGTATCATAAAAGGCATCATAATTCTCCTAGAGTTGTTTGCAAAATATATGTAAAGGACTCCATATTTCCATTTACAAAGCCAGGGAAAGTCCTTATTTACTTTTGCACAGTTTGTACAAGCCATCAGTCTGGGTCTACTTCATTAAGAGAAAGCTTGCTTTCTGGTGGTGATGAGATAAACAGTTTCAAAGGTTTGCTTAGAATTTATAAGTTATTCAGAAGATCGTGCAACAGCAGTGATTCACACAAAATCTTCCTCATACATTTTGGCTATGTGTATATAGTAGTATTGCATAAACTACGCTGTCTTGCGAAATATACATTGTAAAAAGTAATCTATTTAATGAATCAATTAGTAGCCTTTATTACCCTTGATAAAATAGCATTCATTTGAAGTTAACAAACTTTCAGAAACTTTATTGTCAAAACTCAAAGAACATAAAGCTGTAATCACTGTTGGGTAAAATCCATTGAAGGATGAGGCAGTAAGATAAGACAATGTATGATAGAGCAGCTTGTGTAGCTAGTTATAGAGAGGGACAGGTGGCAAGAAATGACTGGTTTTGTCGACAACGCATTGATAGAAACCAAAAGATCAAAAGTACTGAGAGAAAGGAAATACTCAAACACATGGTGAAGGAAATGCTCAAACACATTGTGGCCTTTGATGTCCTGTCTCACCCTTTCGCCAGAATAAGGTAGGAGGCTTCGGCTCTCTCTCATTATTGTGTCTGTGGGAAACCACTGTGGCTGCTGTAAATGTAAAAACTGCATTAGACAAAACATACTTTAAGGCCCACTTTCACTATCCACACCAAACTCTCCTTCCATGACCACAATGAAAGACTCTCATCAAACTTTTCAGTGGCCCCCAACTTTAAGTAGGACCATGATCACACGGAGTTTGTTGCCAGCAACCTAGTTTCTAGTAAATCATGTGAAGTAGGAGATTACAATATTATTTAGCTGTAAAGTCATATCTTCAGCCATGGTACCCTTTATAGGTTCAAAGGCTTTAAAGATCTCCAGTGTCAGAGCAGTGTATTTGGCTAGTTTGCCTATAGACATTCCATGAGTATAAATAGACTGCATGAAGTATTTTTCTGGCAGACAAATAATACACGCATATATGTTTAAAGTGAAATAACAGCGAGGATACATGTTCACCTTGTTAGGATGTAAGGGACTGGACAGGTTAATAGGCAACGGAAAGAGGTGGATCCTAGTGAAATGCACTAATTCAAAACAACAAATGTAAACTTGTAAGATTAATGAAAGTCACATAATTTTGCAGAGAAAGGTGAAGATAATCTTGACATGTGCAAAGTGAGGCACGTTTTCCTAAATATCAGCCTGGCTATGCAGTGTATGCTATTTATTGGTACTACACTCGTGCATCTTTATTGTTTTTTGTAATTGCACTCTGACCTCACTGCCCATATGCGTGTGTTCACTAATGATTAAGAGTGTCCTGAGAGTTCTCATCTAGAGCTGATTGTAAGGTATTATCCTGCCCACTGCAAGGCACATTGCCATGGGCCCCTACAGAACGTGTGCCATTCACAGGTATTGTAAGTGCAGTTATGCCATTTTAGACCATGGGCTGGGAGTTTGGCACCCCAAACTCCACAGCTCCATGATGGCTTTGCTGAAGACTGAGAAGTTTGGTATCAAAACATCCAATATTCTATCACCCACCCATTTCTACCAGTTTTTGGACATTGCCTCAGTGTGTGCATCAGGGTGCCCTTCTTGAGGCAAACCCTCAGGCATTGTTCATCTGTTGCCTGACCCATACGGAACAGGCGGGTCCAAGTGTAGTATGCCCTACGCAGGTTTTTCAATTGGATCAAGCAGATTTCTGCCTGCATCGCGACCTCTCTGGAATACCCACACGCCTGCCCCCAGTCATCATCCTCCAGTCTACCCAGATCCCACTCCCATCTTTCTCTCACAGATTCAAGTGATGGAAGGCTGTTACTCAAGAGTGTGGAGTAGAGCTGGGACACCGAATGCTCTGTCAGGAGGCACCTAGCACCCTGTATTCCATGGGAGACTCCTTTTCCACCTCTTCCTGTAGGGCCTCCCATTTACCTAGTATGAATCGCATCTGTTGGTACTTCGGAAATTGACTCCCTGACAGCTCATATTCAGCATGTAAATCAGTAAACAGGATCATTGCATCTTCCCTCCATATGCCACCCAGTTTGGAGATCCCCAACAGGTCCCATTTTTGATGTCCCTCTATCTCGCGGCAAACCACGGAAGAGGTCCGAGGCCCAAAGCGTGGAGCTAATGTCAATTTGCCCCTCCACCCCAGTGTATGCATTGCCCTCTTCCATATGTTGACCACTGTCTCCGTGGTAAATGGGATCGAGTAGCCCTCCCTCTCCGTAGAGTCAACGGAGGTATACCTCTGGGGCCATGGCAGTACGGTCCGCCCTCAAGGAGGGTTCTTGTTGGGATAAAAAGGGCCAATCATTAACAGTCAGCAGCTGTGAGGCCCAGTAATAGAGCCAGAGGTTTGGGAGGGCAATGCCCTCCTCCATCTGGCGTCTTGTCAGTAGCAAGAGGGCAATTCTTGGTATCCCTCCGTCCCACAGCTGTACCCTTGTGACATTGTTCACCCTGTGGAAGAAGGCATCCGGGACTGGGAAGGGGGTTTTCAGCAGACTGTACAAAATGTTGGTAAATAGATCATCTTATAAAGGGCCACTCGCCCCAGGAGTGAGATTCCTCCATCTCTCCACATCCCTCTGATAGGCCTCTAGGATTTTCACCAGGTTTCCTTGCAGATACAAGTCCCGGTTTTGTGTCACAAAAATACCCAAGTATCGTAACCCCTGGGACGTCCATCGGAATGGGCAATCCAGAGCCAATTTCGGGTCTCCCACTTCCATAGAGAAGGCCACCGACTTTTGCCACTTAATTCAGAACATTGCATAGGTCCCTAATCTCCAGGATGCGCAGTATTCTCAGCACAGAGCGTGAAGGTCCGCAAGGTAGAGGAGGATATCATCAGCATATAGTGAGACATCATCCTCATCATCCTCATCATCCTGGGTCCCTTTGGAGGTCCCATATTTGTGCATCTATTCGGATCCATGATGCCAGAGGTTCAAGAGCGACCGTGAAATTTAGGGGTGAGAGCAGACAGCCCTGCTGGGTGCACCTGGATAGTCCAAAACTTTCTGAGAGGTCCCCGTTGTCTTGGACTCTTGCCTCCGGGTCTTTATATAGTAGGCCAACCCAGGATAAGATATAGGGTTCAAATCCCTAATTGTGGAGTATGGCCATCATATATGGCCATGTTAGGGAGTCAAAGGCCTTCTCGGCTTCCGAGGCCAGAAGGACCCCTGACTCTACTGTGTGCCAAGCAGCCCATCAATCTCTGCAGATTATGACTCATGGCCCTGTATGGCATAAATTAACAAGTGAGTCAACTACCTTCATGAGGTGGTTTGCTAGAATCTTGGCCAGGATTTTCGTTTCTGTTTTAATCAATGAGATCAGCCTATAAGAGGCACAATCATCTATGGGTTTCCTATCCCTATGGATCAGAACAATCGTGGCTTCTATAAGGTCACGCGGCAAGGTGCTCATCTCCTTGGCTGTCCTAAGTATAGAGAGGATTAGCATTGCCACTTTAGACGTTACATTGTGAGAAAATTCTGCAGGGCAGCCGTTAGGGCTGTGGGTTTTGCCATTGCTCAATTGGGAAATAGCTGCAGCCATCTCACCCTCCGTGATCTTTCCATCCAGTGCTTCAACCTGGTCAGGCTAAAATTACTATTCTTAACTGCATATTTACTTAACTTGACTATAAAAACATCTCTATTTTTAGTTGCTCTATCTATAGCTGCCTCATCTTCATTCCACTTCTTGCCTCTTTACATCACTCTGCAGGTCTTTTTCCATCTATTATTTCTCCCCTTGTTTCAGTTTCTTATTGTTCTCTTCCTCCTTTCCTCCTCTCTCACTCTGAGCTAAAGTCTGATCATGAAAAAATCCTGGGTCTTAGAAATGCTGGTGATCACCACCAGCACAAATCTATTGCTAGTACACTACACTTTAACGCATCTTTGGAATGTTGTGTGAGTGTTAATTTCTCCCCCTGCTCACCAGGTCCTTTTGTCAATCGAAGGTTCAAACTTCCTGCAGAGATTTTGTTCAGACTCAATGGTATAATATTAATGTAATACACTACCTGAACGCCTCCTGTAGGGTGACAAACTGTCTTACTGTTTGTAGTATCTGTCATTAACCCCGATTGAGCCCTCTGAATAAAGATATCTACTTGTTCAAATAACAGAGAATACACAGTTCTTGGGACCTCGATACAGTGTATAGAAAATCAGTCTGACTGATCATTTCTGATGTTCACGTAAATAAAACAGTCAGACATCTTAATATGGGCAGACATTCTTGGTCATTCAAATGTGCTGTCACTCCTCAATTTCTCTGAATGTGGGCTGAAGGTCTGAGGAGAGGACTTTTAATTTGCACAGAATAACTAGGTCTTATGAAACAGGTAATTCAAACATCCAAACTGTTGACAGTTGATAACATCATTGTGCACCCATGATTTGTTTTATCTTCCTTTTATTCACTCAATGAGCTCCAACTTGCTATCTCCAACAGAGTTTAAAAAGAATTAAACAAATAACAGGATATGAATAAATACAAGAAATAACAAGAACTTAAAAAAAGGAGTTCATCTGTTGAACAAGGATGGAGTGAACCTACTTGAGAGGTTGTAACTGATAATCTAGATAGTGTACTCCCAGTTGTGAAGTTACGCTTGAAAGAAAGAGTTAACAATTATGTTGTTGAGCTCAGACATTCCAAAAAACTGGGGGGCATATTAGCAAGACCCACGTTAAAATTATCGCCGTTTTAGTGACAGGAAACTGCCGCTAAAACGGCGATAATGGACTTGCTAATATGCGTTATAGAATTCCAATAGAAGCCCAGGTTAGATGTGCAGGACATCTAACCTGGGCTTCTATTGGAATTCCATAACGCATATTAGCAAGCCCATTATCGCCGTTTTAGCGGCAGTTTCCTGCCGCTAAAACGGCGATAATTTTAACGTGGGTCTTGCTAATATGCCCCATACTTGCTTATTCTAGCATTTTGAGTTTTCTATGTTCATGGCAATAGAGTACTCCAACTGTCCCACTGTGTCTATTTCATACACCAATTCCATTATTATTGGGCCGGAGAATTTTTCTTGGCTCTTGAAATGAATTATCAGGCTACATTCATTAAAGCAAAGACGCTTGTACCATTATTTTAAAGCAGCATTTAATGTGTTGTCACTCATTTACCAGCACCTAAACCCAAGCCCACTCTTTTTTTATTTATTTTTTTAGATATTTTTATTCAGGTCGTAAGTAAGACACAAAATAACATATTACAAAACAAATCCATCAGTTGGTGGTATGAAAATTGTAAGACATAACAATCGAACAATCATAGAGTCAATGTAGCTGGACACATGAAAAAAAAGGAGTATGATCAAGGAAAGAAAAAACAGGGAAAGTATAAGCTATGGAGATGGGTGGTCATGACCTGCCTGCAATTGCACCAAACAGCCCCTAAACGGTGCCCATATCTTCCTAAGCCAAGCACACCGGTCATCATTATCGATAATCAGGTTCTCCAATAGGCCTATATTGATAACTTCATGCCACCAGAGCATAGCGTTGGGAGCCTGGGCCAACAACCAATGTCAGGCCAGAATCAGTCGAGCTAGAGAGATAGGACAGAAAAAAATGCCACTTAGGTGGACTGGTACACAAGGTGAATGACCCAATACAATGAATTTAGGGTCCCACCTCGTGATAGTTATGCAAAGCATATTCAGCTTAATAAATATGATCTGCCAGTTGTGAAAAATAACAGGACAAATCACGCAGATATGAACTGAGTGTGCCCAATCGCCAAAACATCGAAACAATTTGAGTCCTGCCTCAAATTCATAATAAAGAAACGATAAGGAGTATGATAGAAGTCATTGATAAATTTGAACTGATGAGTTTGAACCCGGGAGACATTTAGAACTGTATTTGATAAAATATTTGTATGTCTTATTTCATCAGGAATAACTTGGACCCCAAGATGTCAGCTTCACTTATCAGCCAATGTCTGAAAAATGTCAGGCCATTGTTGGATCTCTGCTGTCAGGATCATTTGATACACCTGACTAATACTCTTCATAGGTGGGCCCTGCCTCAAGTATTCTAAAAAGGTGTTAGCAGAACAATTAACGTCTTCCACCCTCGAAAAATACCCAAGCGAGGAAGAGAAAATTGCTGTGATAGTATCTCGAAAGAGAGAAGACGGTCATCCTAAAAAAAAGAGCCTAAAGTAAGTATGCAGGATGCCTGCCAGCAGTTGATCAAATTTTCGTGCAGTTGACGGGAAAGGTTAGGATTATAACTTATATAAGAATATGCGTTAAATAATGGAATCCCCGATATGTGCATTTTCGGATTGGCCCAAAGAGAGTCAAAGAACCCCCAGAGTCTTAAAACGAGTCTGCTTGAAATAGACAGTATCAATAATGCCAAAATGTGTGGTGATATCGGCTCCCCAAGAGAGGAATTCTAGAAACAAACAGCCTAGTCTCCATGGTTTGCACCCCAATGCTTTTACTAGTCGGGACATAAATGCTGCTAGAAAGTAGATACGTAAATCTGGTAATTAAAGTCCACCCTCCAGTCGTGGTCGCTGGAACATAAATATGTTAGCACTATGCTTTTTATACCCCCAGATTAATTTTTGGCAGTTAGCCTCTGTCTGTGTAAAAAAGCCTTTGGCTAAATACAAAGGTATGCCCGAAAGAGGTATAGGTAGCAAGGGAGAACAATCATCTTGATTAAGTTGCATTGACAGATAAGACCAATGTGAAAATGCTGCCACTTACTCAATATCTCCTGCGTTCTGCCGGATAGTATGCCATAATTAGATTCCCTTACATCCTCCATTTTCACAGAGACTTTGATCCACAGGTAGGTCACCGACTTGACCAATCACCTATCATCCCAAGAAGGGACAGTCTGGTGAGGACCAGGGTCTTATCAAGGTTTAGTTTGTAGCCAGAGATAGCCCCACACTCATTAGCCAATTTTTCAATAGCTGCCAGAGAATCCTCTGAGGCAGAGGTCATGATGGAGATGTCGTCTGCATAGGCAATCACTTTGAGCTCAAGTTGATAGATCCGCAGCAAAGCAATATCACTCAAGCTCTGGAGGCCTTGAATTTAAGGTTCTATATAGTGTGCAAAGAGCAAAGATGAAAGTGGACATCCCTTTACGGGGGCCACAATTTATCCGAATTAGGTCGGTAGAAGACCCGGACCATAAAACCCCAGCCTTAAGATTCTGGTAAAGCTGTTGAATCAAAGCAATAAAGCGTGGCCCAAACCCTTATACAGCCATAATGGCCCTAAGAAAAGGCCATCGGCCCCAGTCGAAGGTCTTTTCAGCATCTAGCATTATTGCTCCGACCGGATTTCCCTGAGCACAGCCTGCCTCAAGAGCAGTGATAACAATATAGACATGGGCAGTGTTATCCCGCCCTGGAACAAAACCATGTTGATTCTCATCAACAAGATAAGAAATAAACGTAGCAAGCCTGTTTGCTAAAATCTAATTATAAATCTTGGAATCAGCATTAATCAAAGGAATAGGCTGATATGAACCACTGAGAAAGGGTTCTTTCCCTTTCTTAGGAAAGATGACAATGTTGGTCTCAGTCCATGACACAGGAACCTGCCCAAGTAATTCAAAAGAGTTGAATAGATCACGGAGAACCGGCACTGCAGGATGTGACAAACTAACATAGAAATCCAATAGAAGTTGATCGGTGCCACAGGCCTTGCTCGTGCCAGCTAGCCAATAGTCTTACACTTCGGGGGTTGATATTGGACCTTCTAGCTTATCCTATTGTGTAGTAGACAGTTTCTGGTGATGGTGGACCCAAAGAAACTGAACGATCTGGTCCGTGGAAGGGACCAATTCCTATTCATACAACTTCTGATAAATGCTGTGGAACTCCTCTTGCATAAGGGCAGGATTGGTCACAATAGCCCCTTGAGAGTTCTTAATCCCAGAAATAGCAGATGCAGTAGCTCTATCACGGACCCGGAAAGATAACACTCCTCCTCCGTTAGGAGATAAACAGGGCTGCTCGTCCAAGATCACCAGTGAAAGCGGCTGGAGTGGACTTTTTTGCTCGATCACATTCCTCTCATTAGACTGTAGTTCGGCGTTGGCAGCTGAGATAGCATATCTCAGCACTACAAAAGCTTAAAGCTTCGGTTTCATTAGTGGAGCCCGCAATCCTGTGCATCCAATATGAGGAGCAAATGTATTCATGTTTTGAACAGCCTGAGGTTGAGGAGCTCTTGACCAAGTGAGTGGGGGTAAATAAGGAGACTAATGGATCTGGCTGATTCTGTTTTGTCTTTTTCTTCTTGATTCTTTTTCCTTATAGGTTGTTACAGAGTGCTTTATTCAGTCTCTTGGGTATGCCTTGCCTCCTTTCTTTTTTTTTCTCTTTACTAATGGAAGCTTTAAGTCGGTAGGGTCAGCTGACACCTAGCTTTGATTTCATGAAGGTTTCATGAGGGTTCTTTATTTATTAATTATGGCTGTGGGGGAAAACATTTTGGGTCCTTTGGGCGGGTGTCTCGGGTGGTCTCTGCCCTGCCCTGCCCTACCCCTTTTGTTCTTTTTCCACATCCATCCTCCGTCTGCGGCGCTCCGGGGGGAGGGGAGTTTATGTACTCATGTCTACTGCAGTGCTAGTGGTATTCTTTTGGCCGGGGGTGGTCGGCCCTTTTTCTGGGCCTTGCATGGAAGGGATAGGGTTGGGGGAAGGCTGGGAGTCAGGGCGGCTGGCGGGGCCAGGGTCTAGGGTCACTTTTGTCTTTATAATGATTTTTTTCGTTGCAATGTTTGGTCAGGTTGCTGGAAAAGAAAATTAGGCCTTATGGTTGCGGACGGTAAACTTGGGACCAAGAATGATTCTGTGCTGTTGTTCTCTTTCAGGGTGTGCTGGTTGTTCGATTAAGAATGTCAAAGTTTTGCCAGGGGTGTGGTCCTGACCAGCATCTTCATATTCTTTCGTGGAATATCAATGAAATGTAGGCATCTTATAAGGCGAAAAGTAATTAAAGAGGTGCTACACT
Source organism: Calotriton arnoldi (assembly GCA_963921515.1). Lineage (NCBI taxonomy): Eukaryota > Metazoa > Chordata > Amphibia > Caudata > Salamandridae > Calotriton > Calotriton arnoldi. The sequence goes on from CAWUFW010023602.1 coordinate 51,580, forward strand.
ATCTTCATCCACATTTAGTTGGCCTACACAAAACTCAGCTCTTGAATAAACAGGCCTCTCTTCTGGATGATTTCTGGTATCAAGTACTATCCTCAGCTTGTTTCACTTCTCTCAGAGTGGGATTGCCCTACTGGCTCGGGATCATAGCTAGACACTCATCAAACACTGTATAGATGTGGGTGGACGATAGTTCTTAGCAACAGTCAAGAGGGGCCAATTACGCATTATGCCATGTGTACTCTATGAGGACAACACTGATGATCCTGTGGTCTCTAATAGCCTGCTTTCTGAGATACATCAATCGTCGGAACCATTGATTATTTGCAGGGACTTCAACATCATCCCTAACCCATGGATAGACTCCTCTTTTAGTAGACGAGGGCTAAACTCTTCTTTGAGAACCACCTATAGCTCAAATGAAATGGCTAGGGCTGCTTTGTTGCAAGTAATGGAATATTATGCTCTGCTGGATGTCTGGTGATATTCTCAGATGACAGAACATAGGTTTACATATTTTCCCGCCTCACCTAAATCTTTTTCTCGGATAGATATGTTCCTTGCTAGCCAAGCTCTTTTGTCCCATCTTGGGGCCTGATTACGAGTTTGGCAGTGCGCGCCGGTTCCCGCAGCCGCACCGCCAAACCTGTGGTCAGGCCGCCCGGCAGATTACGAGTATTTCTTGTGTCTGGCAGGCTTTTATTTGATGTTCTCACGGCAGTGCCTCAGAAAATGGGCACCACAATGGGAACGGCAAAAACAGTTCCTGCACGGTATGGCATGTAATGACCATGCCGTGCAGGAACTGGGGTGCATGCACACAGGGGGGCACATGTAGTACCCCCTGCATGCACCCCATGGCTCTGAGTCACAAAGAGGCCCTATATAGGACCCCCTTTGTTTCCTCTCCACCACGGTTTACATGGAGTAAGAACCACCATGAAAAATGAGTCAGAGAGGAAACTTGCAATATGCTTGGCGGGACCGCAGCGGTTCCCCCAAGCATATTGCGGCCTCAGGATCACCGCAACACCGCCAGGGAACAGCGGTTCCTTGGCGGCTGCTGCGAGGCATTGCTGGTCCGACCACTCTAATTGTAATAGGGCGGTCGGAAGACTGCTGCACCCCCAGAGTCTGGCAGTCCGTGGATCGCCAGACTCTTAAAAAGCCCCTTGGTATCTCCTTTAACCCTAGGGTTATATCGGATCACAATTCTTTGTCTCTTCACTCTTTTGTCCATCCTGACAAATTGGGACATAAAAAAGATGTAAGTATGTCCAGCATAGGAAATTGGACATTGAAGATATAAGTTGGTGAGCTTTGCTGTCATTCCTAAATGTGCTCCTTAGTGTAGACCAGTTGATGCCAATATTTTGATGGTCAGTGTTGGAAACTTCAAAATCAGTGACACCCAATTAGCCATTAGTGTTGCCATAATTTGTTACAGAAGGACGATAATGGACTCCTCATCAATTTGAAAAAATGTCAGTATCTAGTGGTTGAGGAATGAAAATAGCATTGTAATCCATTTTGAAATTCTGTAAAAACACATCCTGACTTACATAAAATGAAATGCTAAAATGGACATTTATGGCGCATGTGTTGGAAGATTATGATTGGCTCATATTGTATTTTTAGAGAAACAAGGAAAGTTGGAATTACTCCTTATAACCTGCCAGTTATGACAGATCATCTTAATAATTTAAAATCTAATCATGTTGAAGTATTTTAGAGAATAAAATTGAAATATATTTCTTTTGTTTACGATGCATCAGTTGCATTTCATAGTTAATCAGAGTTTTTTTTACTTACAACTGATGTGGTAATCAGACAGAATACAGATGTGCTGCCCAAAAAAGAAGCTCTGTAGACTGGCCATGCTAGGCCTCTTTGCCCGGCTTAGAGGATATGTTTTTTCACAAGAGATTCTTATATATTTATTTTGAGTTGTAATTGTTAATTCATGCTTGTTTTTTAATTTATGAAGAGCAAGCATCTTGCCACTCTTCTGCATACTCATAGCAAAGATGTGAATGGCTATCCTGCTAGAGGATGTTTCACTCATCAAAGTATCTCATTATTTTTGCGTTATTCTAAATTGTTGTGGCAGCAGTTTACTTCGTGAATGTTTAGCTTGAAGATATTTCATCATAGCGGAGCTCAGCATCCTGAACTGCATAATCTAAATTGGACGATTTTCCTTCAGATTTCAGCTTTAAATGTGTCTCACACAAATAACATGTAACAGAAATACATCCATGTAGCATAAAGGAAACACTAAAATGTATGATTAATCCCTCCAACTGACATCCCCTCTTACTTACCCAGTCTCCCTCAGCATTGTACAGCATGACACTGAACATCACAGAGCTGCTCCCTTGTGTAATTCTGTCTTGGAATGGCCAGGCTGATAGCTGTAAATACACAAAAAAAGAGAGCCAGGCACAACCCAGTACAAGGCTCACCTTCAGTAACCGCCATCTCTGCCCTCCACAAATGATCCCTCTCTTATCACTAGACCACACTTCCCAAATCACTCAGTTTAAGTAAGGAATGGCTACATAATCATCAAAGTAGTCTTTATGACATCATGTGGAATAGCAGATGAAATAGCATTTACCTGGAATGCTATTGGCATCAGTACTCTTTATAGATTCACTCACTTTGAATAGATCTTAACATTAGAAGAGAATCCCATACCATCTAGATATAACACACCAATGTTGACCTTTGCCCTTCATAACAGTACCTTCAAGTGAGATGTTACTGAAGCTACAAGTTGCAAAACATGCAGAGGGCACAAGGTTATCACTTTGCAGCCATATCTTCAGTTCTGCAACATTCAGAGGTTCCCTCTTCCCCGTACACACTGGCATGTATCAGAACCCAAGTACAATTACTGTTATCCTTAAGGATTCTTAATGGAGCATTCAGTATGCATTAGATGGAGAAGCCATTAAAGTCAGTTCAAATAGACCCATAAGTCTATGGAGAAAGTGATCTGGTATTACTCCTGGTCGAAATTTTTTTTTTGACCCATGAGATCAACCAATCCACGGAGGTAGATTCAAGTATTTTGGTACATGTCACGTATCATTCAGAGAGATGCAAGGAATGCTGGAGGGAATGAAGGGTTTTGCTTATTTCTTTATAGTTTAGTGGATCAATTTTTGTCAGCCGTTTACAAGACACCAATCTACAGAATAGATGAGCAATTCAAATGTGGTGCTGAACAGTTCAAGAACCTTCAGAGGACCATTGTACTTTCTATGTCAGTAGGGTGATGCTACATTGTTGGAGAAAGACGCCCACAACTGGACAGTAAGTTTGGCTTTTTAGCTGAAAAAAATGTTTTCTACTTGTTTTCCTTGTGGATTTCATTCTACTTTAATGTATGCATGTGTGTGAGTGTGCATGCTTGTGTATGAATATGTGTTTTTATTTTTTGCAAATGAATTCTTCTTATTTACATTTGCCTTTTTTGTGGTTCTTTTTTAGGTAGATCAAAGAAACATGCTGCCTGAACAGCAAATGGTTAAAAAAGTGTTTCTACAGCTAGCATTTATAGCATGGGGGAAAAAATCAATCTTTCGGAGGCACTGGTGTTGATGATTCTTGGCAACCTGTTACTTCCATTAGAGAATTCACATTTGCCCACCCATGGTAAAATACTGTCTCTCCCATAATGGTAATATTTCTTGCCAACTTGTGGTCAGACATGGTGTAATGCCTTCCCCTAGTAACATGAGGGCCTTGGGACAATAAATCCTGGCATGTTTTGGGCATCCGTGATCTCTGGCATTACGATAGTCCTTAGAGAATGCTGGGTATTCTTGACATATTGAAAAGTGCCATGGTCTGATGGGTCTGCCATAGAAAATGAAACCAGAATGTGGCTGAGAGGGATTGGCTAAACATGTTCTTTAGGATATTCTTAAATATTTCTATTTTAAGTTTGTTAAAATATCTATTACTAGATGCTAAAGGTAGGACTAGGACTTTCCAGGAACTGCCATGTTGTCAGAGTATCCTAGAGGGTATGGATATTACCACGACAAACATGGCATCCCATTTGTCCCCTTATATGTGGTGTCACTAGGGACAGGAACGTTTAAAACAGCCAACATGGAGGGGCGCGGCCAAGACGCGCATGGAGTGAGACGTGTTTGCCTGGGTCTCCGCTCCATTGCGCTCTGTTTAAGCTGTCCACCCTGGCCACCGGGTTTGTTGACCAGTGCCCCACGATCCGCTTGGTTGCTCCCGGACATCCACAGGGGCCCCCGCTTGGCTCGGTGACCCTACATCCTGAGACTCCTATCCAGCGGAGGTTCGTTGCCACCATCTTGGGCGAGGAGCTCCGGAGTGTTGATGTCGCTGGTCTGCGGTCCCGGGGATCGCGGCGTCTGGGGCGGAGGAGCGGACTGCTCCGATTGCTGGATTTCATCTGCTGCGGGACCCCTGGGGCTCTTGAGAGTTGTTTTGGGCCCTGGGGAGTTGGGGGCCTCCCGGGAAGCTTCGCCTGATGTCGGCGGCACCGTGGTGGCTGAGTGAGCCGAGAGCTCCCGCGAATGAATCAAGGTGGGTGCCCGTGAGCGCCAGATCCGGGAGTGCAGCTGGGGCTGGAGGAGGGACCCCCTATGGTAAGAGGACGATGTTTTTAGTTCCCGATGCTCTTGGGGTCCTGCTGGCGCCATCTTAGATTGGAAGCAACACACCAGACCCCTGATCAACTGTGGCTGAAGACTAGCTGGCTGTGGCCTCTGGGGCGGGGGCACCCGTGCGACGCTCCTGTCCTGCTGGGAGTCTTACATTGAGGACATTTGATCGAGTGCCTGGCCATTCCATCATACATGACCTTGGGGTCGTCCTGGTGGCCGCGCGCCCCCCACTATCCTGGAGGTTTGATGCAGTGAGTTGTGGCGAAAGCCTGGGACTGTTGCTACTGGCACGGGGTGAGCTGCGAATAGTCCCCCTGCATCGCTGATGCCGTTGCCTTTCAGTCTCCTGGGGGTGCATCCTGATGGGCTCGAGTTGGGGCCGGCTGGCTCCCCCCTACTTGCTTTCAGGGGCTCGCGTTCGCGCTCGCATCCTGACCTGAGCTGGGTCCTGGGGTAGAAGAAGGTTAATTATAGGAAACCTCGCTGGCAGAGGGGGACATTTGCTACTCTTGGAGGCCCTGGGGCTTAAGCTGAGAAGTTGCAGACCTCTGATACCTCTACGCTGTCTGGTGTCGTTGGACCTACAAGTTGGAGCCTGTACTGTGTGCCTGGCCCCCTCGAGGCTTCTGACCAGGGACTCTGCTGTGAGTGGAGTGAACTTACAGATGTTTCTCCGGGGGTCCCTTTCTGGCCTCTGCGGCCCCCATTAGCACACTGTGGGCAGTGTGAAAGTGTGGTGAGAACTGGGGATACAGCAGTGTCTTTAAAGGGTTCCTTGGCTCTACTTGCTTTACTCGGAGGCATAATACCCTGTTTCACGTCATCGAAAAGAGTGGGATCCTCCATGGGCGGGACTTGAGGAGGTGAGGCTGGTTTTTTGGTCCTCCTCATCCTTTCCCTGCTGACTCTCCTACCTTTGGTGGGGTTTGACTGACCGCATCTGTTCCACACTCTCAGGGACCCCATATTTCAAATAGCTGCAAAAAGAATATAACTCACAGTTCTGCCATGCCTCCCAAGAACAAAACCTTCAAAGACTCGGCCTCTCCCTCGTCCAGAGACAACCCGGTAACATCTCCATGGTCTAAAACCAATTCACAGACACAGGAGGCCTCTGCTCCTTTAGCCCATGCTCCAGACCAGGCCGGACTGGGCATGCCAATCACCCAGGCCTTCATGGCGTCCTTCCTCCAAGAGATCAAGGGTGAAATTGGCTCCCTTAGACAGGACTTTAAAACCGGCCTGCAGGACATCCGGAGGGAGATCACGGAGATTGGTGGAAGGGTGGATGAGCTCGAGCGCACTATGGATGCTAGATCAGAGGACCACAAGAGCTTGTGGAGAAGGATGGCAGAGCTCGAGGAACAAAACATCAGCCTACAGTTGAAGCAGGAGGACTTATAAAATCGCAGTAGGCGAAATAATTTACGTATTAGAGGAGTACCCCTGGGGGCGGAGGGCAAGGATATCATGGCCTATACGGCGGACATCTTGCAGGCCATCCGAGAGAATGAGGAAGCGTCTCCCCCTATGCTAGATAGAGCTCATCGAGTACAGGGTCCTCGCAATCGACCTGATTTCATCCTAGATATTCTCACAAGGGTTCACTTCTTTGCAGATAAAGAGGCTATTCTGAGAAAGACTCAGGGGGCCAAAGATATCTCCTATAATGGCCTATCGATCCAGATCTTCCCTGGCTACTCTACGAAGGTGAAAAGAATTTAAAGCGGTCACAGATAAGCTCCGGGACCTTAACATCAAATATCAATGGGGCCACCCCTTTGCCTTGTTGTTCACTTGGGAGGGGAAGCGATGAGCCCTCCGCTCACTGACGGAAGCAAAGCAGCTCTTGCAGCTCCCGCCTGAATCAGAGGGCACTGATCTCCCTTCTCCCCGGGGGCGCCCAGGGGAGGCCTTACGCCCAGAATGGTCTACGGTCAAACCGCCTAAGCACAGACGACGACTCCAGGAACGAGACTCTTCTCAGGCCAAACAGGAAATTATCAGCCATATAAGGGCCTTGAGTGACTCCTCTCCGCCATCTCGATCACTGTCCCACAAGGAATAACATGGACATGTCCCACCTTTTTTCTTAGACTTCTCGCTACCGCCTTTATGATTAGGTCCTTGGTCACTTTGACTTGATCTTCTTCTACATTTGATTCTGTCTTCTTGTTTCTGCACGAGGGGTGCAACATTGTGGGACTACAAGTTCACCTCCAGGAACTTGATCACTATTGGGGTGATCCGCTGGTCAATGATGTTGCTTGAGTCGACTTTGGCTGCCTTGGTAACTCCCCGCTGGTGGATGGTCTTACTGCTCATCCTGTACTGCCACAGGCCGCTGGATGCGGGGACCCATGAGATGCCCTGCGATTGCCGCCCCCACCTTCTTTTTCAGGGTCCCTTTGGAGAGTGACTTTTCCAGAATGGCCTGTCCTATGGTCTATGGGCTGTTCCTGACAGACTCTGACACTGTTTGGCCCAGCTGGCCACGTATTATAGTGTTTTCTGCCTTTCTTCCTTTTCTATTCTTTCTCTTTCCTTTTCCTGATGCGCTGCTATTGGGGGGATGGAGTCTAGATGGCTGCGGCCTTGGGCCTTTGGGATACCCGGGGAGGTACTTAGCTAGTTCGGGGGTTTCGGGCATGCTCCTGACTGTGCTAATTCACTGCAGGGTGATTGTGGGGAGGTTTATAAGCCAGCAAAGTTTGCTTAGTGGTTGCTGTTGGTGAGCTGACCATTTAGACTTGCTATGACTAATCCCATGAAGTTTTTCTCCCTAAATGAAAAGGGGCTTAACTCTCCAAATAAAAGACACCAAGTTTGGCGATATCTCGTCCAACGGGACCCTGATATCATATTCCTTCAAGAGACTCACCTGCTCCCCTCCGACACTCGCTTTATGACCCACCCCAAATATCCTCAGCAATTCTGGGCCTGCTCTTCTACCAAAACGGGTGTTGTGGCCATTCTCCTTAAAGCCGGATGGAGCGTGCAAGGTTCTAAAGCTACGAAAGACAAGAATGGGAGGTTCTTAAAAATCCAAATGCCCTGGGGTGGGGTATCCTTGACTCTTGTAAATATATACGCCCCTAATCAGAACCAGGATACATTCTTATGCTTCCATCTTAATGATCTTCTCCACTCAGTTATAACACCAATCATTCTTGGGGGGGACTTTAACTTGGTATGGAATCCGGAATGGGATCGCACGGCCCAAGCGTTTCAAAGTGCTGGAGCAATGTCTGCCACTTTAAAAAATGTTATTACGGATTTAGGATTAATAGGCGCATGGAGGTATTTACACCCAGACTCTAAAGACTACTCCTTTTTTTCCCACGCACATCGATCATACTCTCGTATCGATTATTATTTTTTCTCTTTACCATTATTACACACTCTAGTCACTGCGGAGATATCTTATATTTCTCTGTCAGATCATGCGCATGTTTCAATATCTCTACAGCCCCCTAGACCCCATACAGAGGCTCATCCCAGGTGGAGGTTACCGCCTCAGGTTCTCCGAGACCCTGTTGATGTGGCAGACGTTCGTAAGGAGATTGAGGCCTTTTTTGAAGTGAATTACCTCACTGATACCTCCGAAGCTATCCGGTGGGACGCCTTTAAGGCTACCATTCGCGGGGTTATTTCCACTATATCAATTGCCAGAACCCGGGAATCCCGTCTCATAGAGAATTCACTCTCTGCGGATATTAAAATGTTGGAATGAAAGGATCACTTGCAACCATCTCTTCGCAATAAACGTCCACTCGGAGAGCTACAGGGTCAACTACGTTTGCACCGCACTAACAAGGCGGAGAGACTACTGCTTGCCCTTAAACAGAAATTTTATGCGGGAGGGGACAAGGTGGGGGCGTGTTTGGCTCAACGCCTTTGGGCTAGGAATACGAGAGCACACATTGCTAAACTTAAATGCCCGGATGGTACTTGGGCTATCTCGGAGTCCGACAAGGGCTTGGTTCTGTCGGATTTTTATAGGGCGCTCTACGCAGACTCCCCTTGCTCTTTGAAGGCAGTTGCGGAATTTCTGGACTCTTGCCCGTGGGACTCTATCGGTTCCCATCATAGGGGTCTAATGGAGGAACCCATTTCGCATGAGGAAATAGCGAAAGCTCTGAAACAGCTTCCAACGGGGAAAACTCTGGGTCCCGATGGCTTGCCGATGGCTTTTTATCGGGTTGTTTATCCACAGCTTCGAGAGCACATGCTTCAGCTCTTTAACAGTTTTAGAGAGGTTTCGGGTCTTACTCCAACTACGACGTAAGCGGAGATTGTCCTCGTCCCAAAACCGGGAAAAGACCACTCCTTGCCTACCTCGTATCGCCCCATTGACCTCTTAAACACTGATGCTAAGATCTACACTAAGATCCTGGCGAACCGCCTGGAACTCCACCTTCCGGGCCTGATTGATCCTGATCAGGTTGGGTTTATCTACCATCGTCAGGGGGCGGACAACATTCGCCGGATTGCCCATCTTGTGGAAAAGGCACAGAAGAGAGATATACCGGCCTGTCTAGTGTCCCTTGATGCTGAGAAAGCCTTTGATCGGGTGGATTGGCGCTTTCTCCGGGAGGTTCTACAGAGGGTGGGATTGGGCCCAATGATGATCTGTAGATTGATGGCCTCTTATACACAGCCCACTACCCGCATCCGTGTTACTGGACGCCTCACTGCTTCCATCCCGATTTATCGCGGCTCCAGACAGGGCTGCCCGCTGTCCCCTCTGTTATTTGCCCTAGTAGTGGAACCCCTTGCCATCGCTATTTGACGTAAATCTGAGATCCAGGGCATTCCTTTTGGGGGCTATGACCACAAAGTTTCCCTCTTGGCAGATGATCTCCTTCTTTCTCTTTCCTCCCCGTCTTCCTCCCTCCCAGCTCTAGCTATGCTTTTGCGGTCTTTTGAGGAAGCTTCGGGATTCCGGATTAATCTTGCTAAATCTCATGCCCTCAATCTTACTCTTCCGGCCTCAGAGGTCTAGGATCTGGAAAATTTGCTTCCATTACCTTGGTCCGACAAGTCGATAAGATACCTGGTATTAGATTTGACTCCCTCGCTTTCCTCCTGGACATCGGCTAACTGGACAAAGTATAGGGGGGCAATTCGGGAGGAACTACGTAGATAGAGAGGCCTCCCTCTTGCATGGCTAGGACGTATTAATACTATAAAAATGTCACTTCTCCCGAAGATATATTTATTCCAGTCCCTTCCCACGCTGGTACCTCAGGCTGACATCGTGTCTCTCCAGCTGGATTTTACCACCTTTATATGGGGAAGGTCTCGTCCGCGCTTTTCTAATAAGATTCTGATGTTACCTCGGGACCGGGGTGGTCTTGCATGTCCCAATCTCTTGGAACACCACTGGGCCTGTCATCTTCGGTATATATCAGAGTGGTTGGTTCGCGAGAGCTAAAAACATTGGTTTCATATGGACCCGGCGGTCTCCTGTAGGCCTCTGTGGGATCTGACTTGGCTTCCCCGTCGGGCTCGTCCCCGTAGTGCATACATTGCTACTCCCACCAAAACAGTCCTGGAGATTTGGGATAAAGTGGCGGTCTCTTGTGGTCTGACTACATTCCCTTCCCCTAACACGCCTATTGTTCGCAATCCATGTTCCCTCCTGCCTTACAGCCTTGAGCATTTGGTGTGTGGTCTGACAGTGAATGCCGTGTCATTCAGGACTTGTTTCAGGGTGACAAACTTCTCACTTCTGATCAATGCAAACAGTCCTTTCACCTTACGGAGGGGGCTCGGATGCAATATTATCAGATACGGCATTGGCTGCTTTCTCAGGCCTATCTCCAAGGGGCCACTAGGCAACTCACGGCCTTTGAAACCTTAGTGCATCAATTTGAAGGGTCAAAGGGCGTGATCTCTCACACGTACACTGTTTTGCAACACTCGCACCGGCCCTTACCCCACACTTATCAAAAGCAATGGGACTCAGATTTAGGCGAAGACATATCCCCAGAGTATTGGGCCCGATTATGGCAGGACATCCCGAAAATATATTATAGCATACCACAACGCGAATCAGCGTATAAACTTATGACACAATGGTACTTCACCCCGGCCCGTCTACAACAGATGTTGCCAAATTTCCCCCCGACGTGTTGGAGATGTCAGGGAGACAGAGGGGACTTTGTCCATGTTTGGTGGTCATGCCCGAGTCTTACGATGTTTTGGAAGGAGATTCTCCGTCATATTAAGGATGTAGTGGGGTTCCCTATCCCTTCCTCCCCGACGATTACCCTATTAGGCATTAGGCCCCCAACATTGACTGCTATGAAATATACAGACTGGCGTTTGATACTGCAGATGTTGGGAGCTGCCCGGCAATCTATAGCCTTATTCTGGAAGAAACCCCATCCCCCCCAGTGGCCACATGGTTCATCCGCTTGTGGCACGTTCTAGCCCTTGAATTGCTCACTGCACGTATCAACCACACGGACGCCAAGTTCACCCGCGTCTGGCAGCCACTAATACAATATTTCTCTAAGATGGAACACTCCCGATGGGTTCCCCCTAGGCTACGAGCTCTGCAGCTGTTTGACGATCCTCTCGAACCTTACTTGAGGGGTCACCGGTCGGAGTCCCCCGAGCCACCACCTCCGTAGGAGAGGACACCTCTTCCCTCATTGTGAGACTTCTGACCCCCGCCAGCAGCAGGATATTCCTAGCTCATCCTCCCCTGCTCCCCCTCCCAGATGGGAGGTTAGATTCTCCCTCCTTCCTCTTTTCCTTCTTTTTCTTCTTTCTTTCCTTCTGTTCAATTTGGGTAATATGCCCCTGATACCGCCCAGTCCAGAATATTAGAGTGTCTTCCGGATGGCACAGGTGAGCAGGGTATGTTATACGTAGCTCAATACGGATCATCCAATTGTTTTGACAAGGACAATATTCCATATGATTTCAACGTTGTTGGATGTTTTCCCTTGGTCTGCCTCGAATGGAGAGGGAGGTCCTGATACCTTGGAAAGGGTTGTAGCATATTGTTTCGCTTTTCATTTTAGTTTTCCTCCTTTCCTCTGTAATACTGGTCTGGGTGATAATGTACTGACTCTTTCTTATATGTTCTGCTTGAAATACTCTGTCATCTAAAGTGGGTGGTGACTTTCTTTTTATGCTTTCTGATGGGGTTATATTTCCTTAATCTGTTTGACTTTTTCTCTGTGTCATATGTTCAATAAACAGATTTGAAACAAAACAGCCAACATGGAGTTCAAGGCAAAACGGAAATATTAGAAGCTTATCGTATCCAACGCAAATTTCTATCGTTTGGGGCACTGCTGCAGGTGATATGAAAATAACTATGTTGTTGAACAATCCAACAATCATGCCAAATATTATGTTTCAATTAGAAAGTACTGCAAGGTCACTGGAAAAAAGTGTTGTTTGAAAAATGTGTCCCAAGATAAGTGAGTATGAATAGCAATAAGTGACTCTTGGTCAAGACATTATTAGAAAGACAAGGAAGAGGTGAATGTTAGGTGTCATGCTAAATAACTACACTAGAGGCCATTTCTTCATTGCTAGCATGGGAGGACAAGGGAAACATTCAAGACATGGTTCCAACTCAATTACTAGCATCCCCTCTCACCTACCATTTCTCTCCCAGCAGTATGATGTATAAGTGTAACCATTTGGATGATTCCATGTACCATTACACCTGTGGCAGGCCAAATGGGTAGCTGCGAAAGATACCAAAAATAGGCATTAGGCAAAAAAGCCTTTAGAAGCAGACTGCACTAAACATTATTACAACCCCGCTCCTCTCAGATCAGTCTACAGACCCCAATCTTGGATAAGCAGAAAGATAATCACAGGACATTAGAATAGGGAATTGTGTTTACCTGTATATATATATATATATATATATATATATATATATTATCTACTGGCGGTCGCCAGTAGATAGTTATAGTTAGGACCTATTTTCCATAGGAAATCCGCAACATTCTATTTGAAATAACCTTGGCGCCGGTTGACGAATCTTCGCGAAATTTTCCAACTTGTTGGGGCGCTCCGTTCCGCTCCTATCCTGAAAGTCTCGGGGTGATTCGGCAAGCGGGGGCCGAGAAAAAAGGGGGGTCCCAAAACGTGTTTTCCCCATGCAATTTTCCATGGGAACGTTTAGTCGCAGCTACAGCCCGAACTGCTGAACGGAATTACACCAAATTTGCCAAAAAGGTAGCCCTTGGTTCAGAATCGTGCCTTTTGCTTAAATGGTGTAAATCCGTTCAGTAGTTCCTGAGAAAATCAAACATAAAATCACATATATATCTGGGCGGAGCCTAACCACACATGTCATTGTGAGATCTGATTGGCTGTCAGCACTTCATCCTGGAATTGCTGGCAGCCATCTTGAGACCAATATACATGATAGTACCCCATTGAAATGCATTGTAGTGAATCAAAGATTTTGAGGGATACCAAAAGGAGAACTATTAAGGGTGATAACAGACTTTAGTTACATTAGAATTCATTTGTTGATGGTACCATACTAATTTCAGGAATTGTGGTGTGTTCTAAGGTGATTTTACCCTGTGAAAAACCTTCTGCTGGGATATCATGAATCATGTTTGAGAGAAAACTATTTTCACATGCTTGTCCCATAGAGTTTTGGAAGGTGCTCCAGAAGCTAAAATGAGAGCATATTTTCTGTAAATTCACATTATCTTTCTCAGTCATGTGAGAATGAAGTCTGACATTCTCAGTAAAACATGTACATCCAACAAGGGCAGAGACTGTCAGTTGATTCCTGTGTGTTCTACTGCAGCTTCCCAGAGTGTTCTAAAGAACAACTAGAGTGCTAACAGCCTTACTTATGACAAAAGTATGGCACACCTGAAGCCATCTTGATTGGAATAAACTGGTAACACTTAAAACATTTAATTTAAAAAGGAACAAAATGATGGGGTTCATTTTGTCATAGAAATTATGGTTAGTGCTGTAGAAAGAAAAATTAGGACATGTTTCAAGTGTGATCTCAAATATCTTCCTGTTATATTTCAACAGGAGCAGCCTGCCAGTTGATGCCTTTGTGTTCTACTGCAGCTTCCCAGAGTGTTCTAAAGAACAACTAGAGCGCTAACAGCCTTACTTATGACAAAAGTATGGCACACCTGAAGCCATCTTAATTGGAATAAACCGTTAACACTAAAAACATTTAATTTAAAAAGGAACAAAATGAGGGGGTTCTTTTTGAAATAGAAATTATGGTTAGTGCTGCAGAAAGAAAAATTAGGGCATGTTTTAAGTGAGATCTCAAATCCTCTTCTATTTCATTAGAAAACTCTGACATGCAGACTGAAACAATCACTTTCAATACCAGCAGCAGACTTCCAGTTAACTCCCTGGTGAGCAGTAGCTTTACTACAGTGATCTAATGAGCAACTAGAGTGCTAACATTCTGAATTTATGGCAAATGTGAGACACATCTCAATGCCTTCTTGATGGAATCAAAGTAAAAAACTGAAAGCATTTCCTACTGAGGAGACTGCAGTAAATGAGGAAATTAGGAAACTTCATAAAAATGAAGTCTTCCAAGAAGGCCACCAGAGAAAAAGAGCCCAAATGTAGCACAAATATTACCCAGATGTAGCCCACATATAGCCCAATGACAAAAGTGTACAAAACACTTTTTATTTTTAGTTTTTTTGCAGTTTTATGTAGTGCAGACTGGTCAGGTATTGGAGCGTTGCATCTTAAAACATGACCCCCTACACTACAAAAACACCACTGCACTACCCTGAACCCTAAAACACTACCCCCAGCATGACCCCTACCTTACACAAGCACCACTGCACTATCCTAAACCCTAAAACACTACCCCCAGCATGACCCCCTACACTACACAAACACCACTGCACTACCCTAAACCTTAAAACACTACCCCCAGCACGACCCCCTACACTACCCAAACACCACTGCACTAACCTAAATCCTAAAACACTACCCCCAGCACGACCCCCTACACTACCCAAACACCACTGCACTATCCTAAACCCTAAAACACTCCCCCAGCATGACCCCCTACACTACCCAAACACCACTGCACTAACCTAAATCCTAAAACACTACCCCCAGCATGACCCCCTACACTACCCAAACACCACTGCACTACCCTAAAACATGACCCCCTACACTACACAAACACCACTGCACTACCCTAAACCCTAAAACACTACCCCCAGCACGACCCCCTACACTACACAAGCACCACTGCACTACCCTAAACCCTAAAACACTACCCCCAGCACGACCCCATACACTGCCCGAACACCACTGCACTGCCCTAAACCCTGAAACACCAGCCCCTGCACGACCCCCTACACTGCCCGAACACCACTGCACTGCCCTAAACCCTGAAACACCACCCCCAGCACGACACCCTACACTGCCCGAACACCAATGCACTAAACCCTGAAACACCACCCCCTTCACGACCCCCTACACTGCCCGAACATCACTGCACTGCCCTAAACTCTGAAACACCACCCCCAGCACGACCCCCTACACTGCCCGAACACCACTGCACTGCCCTAAACCCTGAAACACTACCCCCAGCAAGACCCACTAAACTGCCCAAACACCACTGCACTGCCCTAAACCCTGAAACATCACCCCTAGCAAGACCCCCTACACTGCCCGAACACCACTGCCCTAAACCCTGAAACACCACCCCCAGCACGACCCCCTACACTGCCCGAACACCACTGCACTGCACTGCCCTAAACCCTGAAACACCACCCCCAGCACGACCCCCTACACTGCCCGAACACCACTGCACTGCCCTAAACCTTGAAACACCAGCCCCAGAATGACCCCCTACACTGCCCGAACACCACTGACCTACCCTAAACCCTGAAACACCACCCCCAGCATGACCCCCTACACTGCCCGAGCACCACTGCACTGCCCTAAACCCTGAAACACCAGCCCCAGCACGACCCCCTACACTGCCCGAACACCACTGCACTGCCCTAAACCCTGAAACACCAGCCCCAGCACGACTGCCTACACTGCCCAAAAACCACTGCACTGCCCTAAACCCTGAAACACCAGCCACAGCACGACCCCCTACACTGCCCGAACACCACTGCACTGCCATAAACCGTGAAACACCAGCCCCAGCACGACACCCTACACTGCCCGAACACCACTGCACTGCCCTAAACCCTGAAACACCAGCCCCAGCACGACCCCCTACACTGCCCGAACACCACTGCACTGCCCTAAACCCTGAAACACCACCCCCAGCACGACCCCCTACACTGCACCAACACCACTGCACTGCCCTAAACCCTGAAACACTACCCCCAGCAAGACCCCCTACACTGCCCGAACACCACTGCACTGCCCTAAACCCTGAAACATCACCCCCAGCAAGACCCCCTACACTGCCCGAACACCACTGCCCTAAACCCTGAAACACCACCCCCAGCAAGACCCCCTACACTGCCCGAACACCACTGCACTGCCCTAAACCCTGAAACACCAGCCCCAGCACGACCCCCTACACTGCCCGAACACCACTGCACTGCCCTTAACCCTGAAACACCACCCCCTGCACGACCCCCTACACTGCCCGAAGACCACTGCACTGCCCTAAACCCTGAAACACCACCCCCAGCACGACCCCCTACACTGCCCGAACACCACTGCACTGCCCTAAACCCTGAAACACCACCCCCAGCACGACCCCCTACACTGCACGAACACCACTGCACTGCCCTAAACCCTGGAACACTACCCCCAGCAAGACCCCCTACACTGCCCGAACACTACTGCACTGCCCTAAACCCTGAAACATCACCCCCAGCAAGACCCCCTACACTGCCCGAACACCACTGCCCTAAATCCTGAAACACCACCCCCAGCAAGACCCCCTACACTGCCCAAACACCACTGCACTGCCCTAAACCCTGAAACACCACGCCCAGCACGACCCCCTACACTGCCCGAACACCACTGCTCTGCCCAAAACCCTGAAACACCAGCCCCAGCACGACCCCCTACACTGCCCGAACACCACTGCACTGCCCTAAACCCTGAAACACCACGCCCAGCACGACCCCCTACACTGCCCGAACACCACTGCTCTGCCCAAAACCCTGAAACATCACCCCCAGCAAGACCCCCTACACTGCCCGAACACCACTGCCCTAAATCCTGAAACACCACCCCCAGCAAGACCCCCTACACTGCCCGAACACCACTGCACTAACCTAAACCCTGAAACACCACGCCCAGCACGACCCCCTACACTGCCCGAACACCACTGCTCTGCCCAAAACCCTGAAACACCACCCCCAGCACGACCCCCTTCACTGCCCGAACACCACTGCCCTAAACCCTGAAACACCACCCCCTGCACGACCCCCTACACTGCCCGAACACCACTGCACTGCCCTAAACCCTGAGAACCACCCCCAGCATGACCCCCTACACTGCCCGAACACCACTGCACTGCCCTAAACCCTAAAACACCACCCCCAGCATGACCCCCTACACTGCCCGAACACCACTGCACTGCCCTAAACCCTAAAACACTACCCCCAGCATGACCCCCTACACTACCCGAACACCACTGCACTACCCTAAACCCTAAAATACTCCCCCCAGCATGACCCCTTACACTACCCGAACACCACTGCACTGCCCTAAACCCTCAAACACTCCCCCCAGCACGACCCCCTACACTACCCGAACACCACTCCACTGCCCTAAACCCTAAAACACTCCCCCCAGCACGACCCCCTACACTACCCGAACACCACTGCACTGCCCTAAACCCTAAAACACTCCCCCAGCACGACCCCCTACACTACCCAAACACCACTGCACTGCCCTAAACCCTAAAACACTACCCCCCGCATGACCCCCTACACTACCCAAACACCAATGCACTACCATAAACCCTAAAACACTACCCCCCGCACGACCCCCTATACTACCCAAAGATCACTGCACTACCCTAAACCCTAAAACACTACCCCCGCACGACTCCCTACACTAACCAAAGACCACTGCACTACCCTAAACCCTAAAACAAGACCTCCTATACTACACAAACACCACTGCACTACACTAAACCCTAAAACACTACCCCAGCACGACCCCCTACACTACACAAACACAACTGCACTACCCTAAACCCTAAAACACTACCCCCTACACTACCCAAACACCACTGCACTACCATAAGCCCTAAAAAACTACCCCATCACGATCCCCTACACTACCCAAACACCACTGCACTACCCTAAACCCTAAAACACTACCCCCAGTAGTACCCCCTACACTACCCAAACACCACTGCACTACCCTAAACCCTAAAACACTACCCCCAGTAGTACCCCCTACACTACCCAAACACCACTGCACTACTCTAAACCCTAAAACACTACCCCCAGCAGTACCCCCTACACTACCCAAACACCATTGCACTATCCTAAACCCTAAAACACTACCCCCAGCAGTACCCCCTACACTACCCACACACTACTGCACTACCCTAAACCACTACCCCCAGCACGACCCCCTACACTACCCAAACACCACTGCACTACCCTAAACCCTAAAACACTACCCCCAGCACGACCCCCTACACTACCCATACACCACTGCACTACCCTAAACCCTAAAACACTCCCCCAACACGACTCCCTACACTACCCAAACACCACTGCACTACCCTAAACCCTAAATCTACCCCCAGCATGACCCCCTACACTACACAAACACCACTGCACTACCCTAAACCCTAAAACACTACCCCCAGCACGACCCTCTTCACTACCTAAACACAACTGCACAATTTGTTACAGGCGTTGCAACGCAGGCCTGTGGTGCTTATTGGAAGTACCTGGTGGGCTAGTTGGGCCACAGGGACCCTCAGGATTCAAGGTGACCTAATCCCCCAACTTAAAACGCACCACGGGGCGCGTTTGCACAGTGGTGAAGGGAGGGGGCGGGGCCTCAAGTGACATGTGCGCAAACACGCCCTGTGGTGCGTTTTAAGTTGGGGAATTAATTCCCCTTGAATCCTGAGGGACCCTGGGGGCCAACTAGCCCACCAGGTACCTTCAGTAAGCACAACAGAGTTGCATTGCAGAGAGGTGAAAAAAGGTGCGTGGCCTCGGAACGCCTCTCTGCAACTCAGCTCTATGGTCCTAACTGTAGGTACCTGGGGGGCTAGTTGGGCCCCAGGGACCCTCAGGATTCAAGGGGACTTAATCCCGCAACTTAAAACGCGCCACGGGGCGCGTTTCCACACATGTCACCTCAGGCCCCCCTCCCTTCACCACTGTGCAAACGCGCCCTGTAGCGCGTTTTAAGAGGTAGTTTTAATCCCCCTGCCCTATTATGTACTAGGGACTTACAGAGGAGGTCATGCTAATCACAGGGGTACCCCAACGCATAGTGTTCCCTAGTGTATGTAGGTGTTTTCACTGTATTCTAAGTGTCTTTTAGCATAGCACTGGCTCAGGTTAGTCAGAGTCAGTTACCACCAGTACCCGTCTGAAAAAGTTGTGGGCACAGGATGATTTTGCAACAAGGCCTCTTTCTGCTCCTCTGTTGGTTCTTTCTGCACATCTTTTGCTTCTTTCTGTGCGTTTTTTCTTCTTTCTTCACATGTCCTACCTCTGTAGTCATAGTTAGAAACTAGCATTTAAAAAACCTTTGAAATTCACTAAAAAAATCATAGGTTTCAGGCACGTTATAGTTAGAAATTAGCATTTAAAAAACCTTTGAAATTCACTGAAAAAAACATAGGTTTTAGGGACAGTTATAGTTAGTTGGACATTTCACTCGTACAAAACCATAGAAATTCCCCCGTTATAGTTAGTTCAGCTAACTATAACTCGTGCCCCCACAATGCACTGCTGATGACGTCACATATTACATCACTCATGACATGGTCAGTGACATCACTGATGACATCACTGATGACATCTCAAATGACATCACTGATGACATCATCCATGTGATAATTTCATGCATCTTCTCACACCCTAATATAACTTTTGATACACCCACTCTAAATTACAGACTGCCATTCTCAAAACCATACACACTCCAATACCAATAACTACATACCCACTCACTGATTCTTAGGTCTACACACACACACATCTACTCACTCACTCGTACAGTCACTCATACTTACAGTCACTCAGTACAGGACTATCATATGCACTCATACACCTATATAAACACTCACACGCCGCCACTCAGCCATAGAGGTACTCACACACCTAGTCAGTCATGCAAAAAACTTAATCACACACCCATTTACTCACCTATACAGTTATACACACACCAGCTCACTTACTCATACAAATACTAGCACATTCTTACGCTCTTATACAATAACTGATGCAAGCACACACGCATCCATACAGCCACTCTCACAATCACACACTCTCACTTATAGCCATTTAAATACTCTAACACACATATATACTGCCCTTTACATATGTAGTTACTCGCACATGTACCACTGAGATATACATTCACTCACTAACACACCCATACACACACTCACCCACCCAAGCAGTCCATCACAGATGCACTCTTGAAATCATGCACCCAGTGAATCACCCACTCACACATCTATGTACAGAGTCACACACACCCCACCCACACAAACACTCAGGCAGCCATACAGATACTCAGAGAACCAATCAATAACCCATATAGACACTCATGTAGCTATTCGCAAATCCATGCATCCACTTACACACCAACAAACAGACGGATACAGACATTCACACAGTTTAGTCACTAACCCATGCATTCAGTAAGATACGTTTAATCACTCACTTGTAGAGTCAGTCACGCACGTACTAAATCATCCATTCAGACACTTATACACCCACTCATTTTTCAATACGCCTTTCCCTATATATATTAAACATATTTAAACTTTACAGAAACACACAGTCACTGGATGATATCATCAGTGATGTCATCAGTGATGTCATTTGAGATGTCATCAGTGATGTCATCAGTGATGTCACTGACCATGTCATGAGTGATGTAATATGTGACGTCATCAGCAGTGCATTGCGGGCGCGAGTTATAGTTAGCTGAACTAACTATAACGGGGGAATTTCTATGGTTTTGTACGAGTGAAATGTCCAACTAACTATAACTGTCCCTAAAACCTATGTTTTTTTCAGTGAATATATATATATATATATATATATATATATATATATATATATATATATATATATATACAAATATCTATAGCACACAATGCAGTCACCATTATGTAGTTATGGTTTATACAAATGCTCCATTGAAAAGGCTTTTTCAGATTTCACCAAGACCTTAAACCCTGCAACAAATTTGGCAAGGTACGGTCCACCATGCCAAACTGTGTACAGTTCTGTGCACGGGAAAAAAGTTAAGAGGAGAGTCGAAAAACGTAAATATTCTAAATCCAATAAATGTCATTGTTAGCTGACCCTTTGAGAGAACAGCTTGGACAATCCCTTACTCGTGCTTACTAACAGACAAGTGTTTTTTTCTAAAA